>JAVIXY010000084.1:0-65565 GCA_033030565.1 Fusarium nematophilum
CTGTGACCGTCCTGGACACCTTCTACCGGTCAAGGGGATACATCCAGGACTACCGAGCGGTAAAGCCAAACCACGATCAGTCCCATGGTCCAGACCTAGCAAATATTAATTGAAATAGACAGGGCAGGTCTCAACACGAACACACCACACCTGGCCTTGGATCCCGGCAGCTGCGCCTCAAAGTTGACGTGGGGGAATACCAGATTTCTGGGAACAAGGGATACTGGCAGACCGGTGAGCAGTCACATCTCCTATCCCAGGATTACCGACCACTTGGATCCTAGGAAATTGACATCGCCATCTGCATCGGAACGCGTGCCATGGGCAAATTGAGTTGTGGATGTCCACGATGCATTGCGACTTGCCCGATTGTTCGTATCGCCGCCAGGTGGCCAAACTCGGCGTGCCGAAAAAGCCACCAAATGCCGGCTCGCTGTCGCCCGATGCTTTCAAGCCAAGCCGGAAGATCTGGACAGGTGCACAAGTGCAAATGTCGAAATGTTCCAGGATGAAGGCGGGTAAGCGTCCGAGTGGTTGTCCCAGCTGGTCCTGCCGCGGTACCTAGCCAGGAGATGGGAGGGGCAAACAATGTCGGCGTCCGTGGATGCATCGCGAAGAGAGCAAGGGGCGGAGTCAAGGACTCGATATGCGGCTTCGGACCTGGATTGGCGACCAGATAGGCGGCTGCATGGGTGGCTGGACGGGAAAACGAGGTTGGACAAATGATGTTTTTTTGATTCTACGCGACCAAATGCTAACGCAAGGGATCTCATGCGTCCACACGCAGCACTCTGTACTTTCGTACATGAAGCAGACCAGGGAGATGTTCGCCTACCTGAGAAGCGGGAAGATCCGTTGGTGGATAGCGGCTAGAAGTCGCTAGACTTGCTCCATAATGGATTAGCGGAAGCGGGCATCCATGTGGCATTTGGATGCCCGACGTTTGTTTCCGGGTTCTAGTTCTCTGGCGTCTTTTTATTTTTATCCTGCCCCTACATACTTCCTATACCTCATCTAGATGTCGGAGATGGCTTCCTAGCGGGCCTGCCATCCAGTCATTGAGTGCAAGAACTCAAGACCTCATGGTCGGATCCGTTGGGAACGGAAGGAAAGCTGGCAGATGCCTAGTAACCTGGAGTATCCGCTGTGCTGGGATCTGGTACCTTCCAAGTGGTGCCTGTCCGCGATTGGTTTGGGGACTGGCATTCGCTTTCCTAGGTACCGACCTACCTAGCAGGGGGTAGGTACCTAACTTCGACATCGAGCGGTCCATGGGGCTATTTTCCGAGAACTTCAAGCGACCGCTCGCTCCTGTGGCCCCCATAAAGCTACAACAGCCATCTTCACATTTTACAAACCCCGCCATCGCCGGCTTACCCTTTCATACATCTCTCGACACCCTCTATTTCGAAGGAATTGCACATTCTGTCTTGGTGGGCGGCGGGGAAAGAGACAACTTATCCAGGTGCTGCGGCGTGGCGGGTGCACCGAGACCAATTCCAACCTGCCATCACTAATGCCGACTCTGGTTCGTTGACTGACCTCCTACCTACACTGGTTATGATTGGCGGGAAAGCTCTCATTAATATCATTGTGCAGCCAATCCAGGCACTCGTTCTCCAGCTGTCGATGCACAATCCGCAAGAAAGGGCCATGCACGGAGCCGGACCACGATCGGACCGATGCCCATCTTGGTCGACAGCCAGTGAGCGATATTGGTTCCTGGCCTCACCGGTCCCCGCCCCTGCCTCTCCATCGTACCAACCAAAGGCTTTTGCGTGACGATGGCGCACAGGTTGTCTCGTCACATGGCATTAAATCAAGCAACTGCTGTGCCCGGTAGCCGGGGCATCAGAGCACCATGTTCGCCACCACTCAATAGGTGAAAAGGAAATTAAAAAGAAGAAAAGAAATTGAAGCCCACAGAAGCTGTGGACTCGAAGTGCATTCCTGCAGCCGAGAATATTGGGGCATTCGAAAAATGCCGGGCGCAGGCCGTCGTTGCACCTGTACGTCGATGCACTTTGTGCCGTGTCCGCTGCGGCGATGCACCTCCTCTGCAGCAGCGCTGGAGACTACCTACCTACTTCTTCTATATCCTCTATCAAGTCTGCACTAGCCCGAAAGTCAAACAACAACAACCCCTCCGTGTCACTATTTAGTTTATTGTACACTTGGGAATCCTTGATCAGCCTACAGAGTTTGACCTTGTAGCCCTGACTTGAGTTTCGACGCCCCGCCGGGAAAAAGGGCACCTTGCGAAGCCGTCTGGAAAAAAAGCAAAATAATGATGTCGCAGCCCACCCTGGCTATTCGTGCAACCATACCCAACTTTGGTCAGCCCCATGTCAATCACATGGCCCGGTTCGATGCACCAACAACCGTTGCCGCTACTCAGTTCCAATGGAACAATAAACTGGTCGAAGATTAGACTGATAGACGCAACGAAACCCCAGCATGGCAAACCGGGGTCCAAAGTCCACGAATCGAACCATACTCTCAGCAAAGGGCGGCCCGAGTCTTTGAGTGCCTACCTGTCCCAGTCCTCCTCGACAAACTCCCTCGCTTTTTGGACCTTGTTCCCAGCATCTCTCCACCTGATCGGAAACCCCAGGCACACAGGGCGGCAGGGCGGGTAATAATCCCAAAGGCTCTCCGTCCGAGCACTGCAATCAGACGGGCCCCTGTCACTCCCATGGTACCCCTCAGACCGGTCAAAAACTATTCAGCACGGAGCCATGTCAACGTCGTCCTCACCGAGTCCACTTTCCTCTCTCACAGACTCGTCCATCATCACCCTTCCCAGCAGACCGTCGAGCCGTTGCTTCAATCGCTCAACGCCCAGTCACTACGGCCACCACACCGCCAGCCGCCAACCCGCTCAGCCCGCAGCCCGCATCGGCCGTCATCCCTACCTCGATCGCGGTCGCGAGCATACTGGCGGCCTTGCCTCGACGCACCAGCGCCAGCACCAGCGCCGGCTCCGGCTCCAGCAGCAACCATCTATCTGCTCGCTCCTGCTTCTGGCGTCAGTACCACGACAGCCCACTTCGCCGACCAGAGCAAACACCACGGGCCAAGACAAGGCTCCTCCTCGCCTTACCTTATCCCAACAGGCAGTTCCGAGGCTTCCACGAGCAGTAAGCACACCAACATCTCCGGGCGACACCACCGTCCCCTTTTGACCTCGCGCCCATCGGCAGCAAGTCTGGGTCGTCGTCTGGCTGGACTCACTCTACATATCCCCTCTCCGCCTGGCTCCCGGATTCCTTCGCCTCTTCTCATCGTATCGATCTTCACCTTCTCCGGCTCTCTAGGCTCGTCTCGGCCGGTATTTTTTTTTTTGGCTGAGGTCGTCCGCTGGCGCTCCACTCGGCGCACTACGGGGGGTTGAACATCAACTGTCCCGGTGATGGCTTTCGTGGCACCTTAGCCTACCACCACACTCCCCCCTCCTCTCACCCCGGCGTCGCTCAACTTGCCCATTGTTTCTTGGGCCCAAACCGGGCGGCCCAGACATTCCTTGTTCCTGCTTGTATTTCCTCTTCTTTGGTCCCCACGTGGTGGTACCTTGACCTTTGTTTCTTGCTGCTACTACTGCTACTGTGCAGTCTTTGTTCCACACCCCGTCCTGTCTCACTGCAGCCATTATGGTAAGAGATTCCCTCTTCCCCGGTTGGCGGCAAGCTGCATGGGTTATATCATTGATCCCCCGTCCCATCGGTCTCTTTGGGTGGCCCCTGCGGCCGTTGCCAATCAGCCCCCCCCGGTTCCCTCTTCTCGCCGCCCCATCATAGCTCTCGTGCCATGACTCCCGGTCAAGCATATTCCGGTCAAGCATATTCCGGTCAAGCATATTCTGCTTGACCTCGCCCCCCAAGCCCCCTCCCAGCAGACCCAAATGTGCGGTGAATTGATTTTTTCTTCTTTATAGAATCCTCCTCACACTTTTAAGTCCAAGAGACCTCGCCCCCAGCCGGGGGTTGAAGAGCCATCTCCTTCATCAGTATCGGTCACCCCTCCCGTGGATCCCAACTATAATAGTTTGCCCTTCGAGATCCAGCACCAACTTGACCAGCTTGCCACCTTCTATGGAATATCGTCCGGCTACCAAATCCATCAAGTACTCGACCAGGAGCGCTTTAACAAGAGAAGGCGGCTCAATCACTCCCTCCCCATGGCGCCGGAACGTGGGTCGGCCTCATCCAGGAGGCCATTGGAGCAGCTGCCCACATCAGTCTGTTACGACCAGCGTAGTGAGCATTACGGCTCGTCTTCAACTTGGACGGAGCCCGGCTCCTCTTCTATGCCGTCTTCAAGTTCGCCGATAACGAGACGGATGGCCAATCTGAGCCTGCTTCTTTGTCCCTGTTGTGGTTTTAACCTGGGACAGGAAGATGGTATGCGTCAATCTTCTCCCAGTTATCTATCGTTGTCTATTTTTCATGTTTATCATTCCGTAACTAACAATTCCTCAAAGGCTATCAACAGCTTCCTGGCGCACCGGCGGTCGTGCCCGGCCCAAGCACGCCGTACATGGTTGAGAAGCAGCCATCTATGCCAATCCCCCCTTCTGAGCCGTATAGTGATGGGGTTTTGATGGTTCAGCAGCCGAGCTTTGACTACTCGCCGCCTGACATGGCTGCGCCTCCTCCTCCTCTCTCGGGGTTTCCTCTTCTGTCTGATCAACCGCCATTGACAGGTCCTCTGGTTGGAGATGACCCAAGCCAGCAACATCCCTTGCCAGCAGGCGATTTCTACGTTGGTCAAACTCTGAAGGAGGAAACCCAGTTGGGAAGTCAGTCGATTATTTCCGCTGAACACCTGGTGTCCCAGAGCGTTCCACCGCTTCAATACAACTCTAACCTCAACCTTGTCGGCACGTCCGCCCTCACTCAACACGCCATATCGATGGCCGAGGACATTTCTCCTTATGGACTGGTCCCGGCCGCCGGACAGATGGGCGATGATGGAATGCAAGCTGGGTGGAGCGAGGTTCACCTATTGGATCAACAACAACCTAACTTTGACATCCTCATGCCGAATCAGCGCGGTGGGAAGCGAGGTCCGTTCAAGGACCCCAATCTTCGGGAGCAAACAGCACAGACCCGGAAAATAGGGTCCTGTATCAGATGTAGAATGCAAAGAATACGCGTAAGTAGCCAATTTTGCAACATGGTGGATGAGAAAAACCCCCAATCTTTGGTGGCGATGTAGAAGGAGTGAAGTGACTGGATACTGATGAGCTTTGGTGTAGTGCGAGAACAATCCTGAAGAGGAAGGGGGGGCATGCTTGACCTGCAAGAAAGTCTCCAACTCAAGGGCCGGCCGTTTCCCATGTCTGAGGTACAAGATCACGGACATCCGACTATTCAAGCCCGGCCAGGTTCCCGGCTACGAATGGACACGGCGGTGGAACAACAATATTTCGGATCCGATTCAGCATTGGGCGTCAGATGAACTCAAAACGATCTACATCTCGGAAGGCCTTTCGGCCAAGTGCGTGAAAGTCGAGGTTCGGAAATTCATCCCTCAAGCTGGCGACAAGCTGGTGCGTACGTGGGATTATCGAGGCACCAAGAGGTCGGTCTCTATCCCGCCGTATGCATTGGTGAACCTGGACGAAGTGAAGAAGGCGTACTTGGACCACATTCGCGAGAGCATGCAGGATGCTTTCGGGAGATTGCTCGGCCCTCGTGATGGCCTCTTGGTCAAGACGTATTGGCGCGCTTGGCACATATATCGGGACCCGTCCACCTCGCCGGAATGCCTAGATCTTCTCCATCACACGCTCATGCTGTGGATGTCGGTCCGACTCACGACACGCTCGAGCTTCATTGTCGGGAATGAGACACTCGGCATGTCCAGGGACATCCTGGACACGACAAGCCCGAACCACGGCATGATACCCCTTCCACCAGTGCTTGGCGCTCAGCTGGACCTCATCTTGATCCATCATATTCAGACGAGACTTCGCAGGGAGTTACTGGACAAACTGCAGAAAATGATGTCCAAGAACAAGCAAAGCACATGGCTAGTGACGTACCTTGTAATTTTTATTCTCTTGCATAACACGGCCCTTATCACAGCCCACGATGCTGGTTATGCAAAGAAGCATGGCATGAAGGTGAGAATTTCGCTGGGAAAGCTGGGCGATTTGCTTCAAAGCAACGACCCAAAGTGATGTGTGTGTGAAGATTTGCTAATTCTCATTGTGCTCCAGCGGCGATTTGCGCGAGAGGACAAGGTTAAAGAGTATCATCTTGGTAAGAAACACCAGCGTCTTTTTTCTTCATTTATCCAGCAAGGAAAATTGTGACTAACTTTGTGGCTGGAACCAGGAGCCAACATCCTCCTGGCACACTTCCACTACTGCAACAAGGGTATCTACCCATTCTCGGAGGAGTGCAAAGACCAAGACCTACGAACCTTAGCGGGTCTGGATGAGGACAAGATCAAGTTCGTCCACAGCACTAGCACCTACGCCAAGCAGCACAGTAAGTCGATCTCCAGTGCCGCCCATTTGTCTCTCCAGTACCGAGTCTGTGGTCCAGCGCTAATGTATAATGCCATCACATAGGGCTGGAGTGGGAAGGTCTCCGGAAGGCGTCCACCTATGAGAATGATTACTTTTTCGTCAGTCAGTTGTTCGAGGCAAACTGGCAGCCTCGAACGACGATCTAATGGGGTGTTTGGGGAGGCGGGACGAGGCCAAACAACGTCAAGGTCGTGAAGATTAGAGACGCAGGAGACCTGGGCCCGGTTTACAGAAACGAGATGGGAATGCAGTCGGCATAGGGGACCTCTGAGCACTGGGAGAAGCAGACTGACGTGCCACTGGAGAGAAGAGAGCAGGAAGAGCTCTCACAGATGACGACGATGACGATGCCGATGACAGTGACGATGACAGCAACGATGCATATGATGACGGCTCCTTGGTGCCAGTAATGCTTGGAATTTTTCTTTTTTTAAGAATCAGGGCGTGGCCAGGAAAAAGGAATTCAAGGGCGGCGAGAGAGGGCATGGTTGGGAGAATAACGGGGCGGTCCCTAAAAACGGCCAGGGATGGTAGGAAGAGGGAAAGGCAGACACAACCAAAGAGATCTGATTCTAGTTACAACGAAGTGCATCCAGGGGAACGCGATATCGGACCAGGTCCTCAGTTGTGGAGGCGACCGGCCTCGAGGGAACCGCGGACAGGACGATTCAAGGAAAGGTACGATAGGCGAGACGATCAGCGGAGGCCGGTGAACAGAGAGCGGGCCCCCACAGGCAGAGCCGAGAGAACGTTGACCGAGCGGTCGACAGGACGGGTCGCGGCGTTGACGGCTTGTTCCACCTTGACACAAAGGGCACCAGGCGGCGCACAGAGAGTTTATATGGCCGCGGCCGCGGCCGCGGAGACTTGCCGGCGGGCCGAGCCTGGCTGCCAACACATCGCCTCCCCGGTTTCACTGTGTCTCCCAACGCAACGGGACAGCCCAGGCGGCGTAACAGGTCAGCGTAACGAGCAGGGTGCAGCGAGCAGCCAACCGCCGGCAAGTGAAATGAGGCACGCATAAGTGCATAGCCCCTTTCCAGCCATGAGAAGTGGTCTATGACTTGTTGCTGAACGGATACGGACTCGTCTCAATCCAAGTCCCGTCCGAGACACCATGCTACCTTACAGGAGGGCACGGACTTTTTGCGCAGGCGCCCTCCCCCCCTGGTCCACGGTCAACGACATGCCAACGCAAGCTTACCAGATGAGTACTCCGTATAAGGAGCACTCCGTACCCGTATGAATGCCTCCGCCGAGAGCAGTCCGTCGTGCATGGCTCATGCTCCTGTCCGGGATTGATAGACAAACGGGACGGGATCCCAGTTCAGCCGTGTCACAGTATGACAGAGTTTGCCGCGCTTGTGTGAATCGTTATTGGGATAGATAGAGGTTAGCAAGGGGTCTGGGAAGCAAGCAGTGGGTTCCCTTCCTCTCTTCCATCTACGCGGCGCTAGATTCACGCCTTCCACCTTTGGTACCTGGTCGGGATCATCAGCCTGGAAGACAACGAGACGAGATGAGACGAGACGAGACGAGGCGAGGTTTCCCTTGTTTTCTCTGGTTTGGCCCCAAACAAATCGACAAAAAAAAATGTGGCGTTTCCAGGTTGCTTAGGTCAGAAGCCGTCCCAAACCAACCCCCATGCTTGCCCACGTACCTTACCTACTTGTAGCTACCTAGTTGGTAGGCGCAAGCGCAAAACGAGGGAACCACTTATAAGCGCCCTAGCGGTTTGGACGGTACTACATAGTACGTACAAGTCTAGAAGTGTCGCAAGTTGCGCAAGCCACTGACCGCCAGCGAAGGGGGGATCATCCCCCGTTTGTTCCCCTCTGTCTTTGACAACTAGTGCGGTTCGTTGTTTTTCTAAAACCTTTCCTTTCTTTTTCCCTTACCTTGGGTACCTCAGGTGGGTTGTCGTTTCTTTTCCTTTGACCAAATTTGGGGGAGGGAAGATGCCACGGGGGGGGAAGGACTTTTCGCCAGGGTGTTTTCTCGGGGAAGGAGGAGAAACGTGCGCCGTTTCTAGTCCTATGGTACCTACCCAGCCATGCTCTCTGCCTCTGGAGGTTGTCTCTCTCCTTGCCTGCGTCTCCCCTTGCTCATGTTCCGTGATCGGTGATGGGGAAGGGGAAAAAGGATCCCATTGATCCATAGGTAGGTACCCTACTATACCTGCCTACCTACTCAGTACATGCCCCCAGTACTCCGTATGGCTGCTAGTAGCTAGGCACGTAGTAGGGCTTGCTTCGTCTGGCCTTTCCGCTTCCCGACTGGTGTTTGGTCGTTGCCGCTCCCAGGCCAGCCGTTGTGCACTCACCCGCCCCATGCAATCTGGAGTCCTGGGGGGGCCGCCTGCCGTCTGGAGTAGTGGTTGCGGTCTGGTTTCATTGTGTACCTATCTGCGAGCTCCCATCAAAGGAGCACGTAACCGATAAAACCCACGTCCATGAGGGAGGCATTGTGTAAGCAGATGTAAAGTAGAGAAGGTAAAAATAAATAAAAAAGAAGAAAAAAATTCGTCTCAATGCCATCCGCTGCGAGAAGAAGTAAAAAAAAAAAGGAGGAGGACACGAGCATTCTCCCGTCCGTCGAACCTACCTTGGCCATGAAGCCGTGCCTGCCTTCCCTCATCTCCCTCCCCCGAGGACTATATTAGTAGGAGGGTTCTCTTGAACCCCCTCCGATTTGCACAACTTATGGCCAGTTCCTCTTTCCTCTCTCTCTCTCTCCGTGCCTACTTCTATCACTCGCCCTCACCCTCTTCGTCTTTCTCTTTTTTTTCTACGCCTTCCACGTTCTTCGTCATTGTCTTGCCGCTGAATTGTGCTTACCCTGTCTCTCTCACGCCTCCAACGTCATTAGCCCAGGCGCGGTTGACGACGACGATACCATCAAAACGTACCTTCTCCTTTTTCATCCTCCTCCCCTCTTGCCTTCCCTCGTCCGGAGACAGGATCCAAGACATTTAAACAAGGCACCTCGCACCGCCGCCATCTTGTTTCCTGTTCCATCTCTCCCACACATCTCTTCAATAACACCGCCCATCTCACAACACCTGAGGCAGACCTAGCACCTGGCATCCCGATACGATCCACTCATTACTGCATTTTGTCTTACACGGGCTTCCCAGAGCGGCTCTCTGCGTCTTGTAAGTTTTGATACTGCCCTCCCTCCCTCCCCTTCCTCTCTGAGTGGCGAGCTGACTCGAGCATCTCGGAAACAAGACTGCAACCGACACACCAAAGTCAACCTGCAACCCCCTCGCAGAGACCATCACGATGGCTTCTTCCATGGCTGGGCCCATCATTGGCCCAGCCCCGGCCGTTGGACCAGCTCTTGCGGCCGCTGGCTGTGCCATTCGCGTGGCAGATCCGCCACCGGGACTACCAGAAGGTTTCCCAGAGGTCCTCGATGTACCCATGGCTTGGACTGGCGCCCAATTTGCGCATCAGTCAGACTACATCCACACTCTGAGCGAACCTGATCTGCAGGAAGCTGAGGATGCTCTGCGGTACTTTAAAGGTGCGTTCCTCCCCCCCCCCCGGTAGTCTGGTGGCTCCCAACGGCGTGGACTAGTCGCAGGGCACCCTGGCTAACCCCGAAACAGCACAAGGGCTCGATGGGGATCTTGTCTCCAGAGACAACTTCCCTCTTCCCACCCTGGGCCCGCGACTGGACAATATTCGCCGAGACGTCCATGACGGCAAGGGTTTTGGTGTCATCCGAGGCCTAGATCCACTAAAGTACTCAATCGAGGATCTGACGGTGCTCTATCTTGGCATCCAGTCATACATTGCCAATCGCCATGGTCGACAGGACCGAAAAGGCAACATGCTGGGTTCGCATCTCATCCTTGCGGCCGGTGTTTCCTGAAACTGACATCGTCTTAGTCCATATAGTTGCCGACAACTCGTCCACACTCAAGGCTGGGCATCATCGTCACTCCACCGCGCCCATTGTAAGTCGCATCGGCCCAACTCGTCTTGGTCGCGGGGGGCGTTTTGCTAACTTGTACTCCGGACCTTCCACAACGAGGAAGCCGGTGACATCGTCAGCTGGCTCACGCGGAGTACTGCCGCGACGGGAGGCAAATGCATCATTTCATCAGCCTACACCGTCTACAATATCCTGGCTGCCAGCCGTCCGGATCTGATTCGCACGCTTGCTCGATCCGACTGGCCCTTTGCCATGTAAGTGCCAATGCAGGATCCCCATCCGTGACCTCCCGTGGCCTCTGTCTGCGGGAGGGATCTGAGCGAGAAGCCACTGACATGGCACGACGACGACAGGCCCCGTTTCCATTGCAGGCCGGTGCTCTTCCACCATGAAGGAAGAGTCATGGTCAACTTTGGCCGAGTGGCGCTGACGGGAAATGCCGTCCATCCACGACCCATGAACCTCCCGGCCGTTACGCCACGCCAGATCGAGGCCCTGGACGCAATCGAGAACATTGCCAAGGCAGCGCAGCTCGAGATCGGCACCCAGGCCGGTGATATTCACTTCATCAACAACCTCGCCATCCTGCACCGACGGGAAGGGTTTGTCAACGGCGAGGCGCCTCAGGAACGGCGACACCTGGTGCGCATGAGGCTTCGGGATGATGACCTTGGTTGGAAGCTCCCGGCCGATCTGAGACAGGAGTGGTCGGACGCGTTCAACCAAACAGCTCCCAAAATCTGGCATCTTGAACCTATGCCAGACGGTTTCTTTCCGCTCAGATCCCAGGCCAACTGAAGCTGCAATCTACATTGCATCCGCACCCCCACATCAACATGGGGACCAAGACACATGTATTCGAGAGACACGGTAGAATCACCGAGTACATGACGAAATTTGAACGCGGGCGTATTGACAAGGCAAGGGGTTGATGGTTGGCGTATGAGGGGTATTGGGTGAGAAAACAAAAGTTCAACTTGCATGGGCATGGGGTTCCCTCGTTGCATTCTGGTATCGAATATGTCTTTATCCGGTGTCCCGGTCACGAAAAGTAACAAGCATTCGTTGGTTTTGGTCGATCCTGTGGGTTGGTATTTCAGATGGGGGGCGCAGAAAAGTTCGGCGGGGCAGGCTCACAGGCCTGCAGCTAGTACCTTGTTTCCGTTTGAAGTTTTAATCGAATCGGTACCTAATAAGATGAATACATGCAGTTCACGGATCAAGATGCTCAGGAACCAAAGGTTGCGAAATGACATGTCGTGGCTCACCAGTGAGATCCAATCTAGACCCTGCATCTTGCGCCTTGCTGGGTTGGGGAACGGGGTGCACAGATCCTGGATCTGGATCAGCAATGTTGGGAGGTGGAATGTCGTATATCGGGGGCGTGCAAATGGGCAGAGGGGCCATGTGGTGGCTGGGCAGCGGCGTGAAGCCATTGAAATTCGTCGCCTTGACCAAGACCGTAGAGAAGCATTGGGGCCAGGTATCGAGGACTCTGGGCGCATGGATCATGACTCTTGGTCTTGCGGACGGCGGGCTCTGCATGGTCGCTGTGGGCAGGCTGCACATGACCAATGGGCGGAGGGGCAACGCCTGGAGTCAGTTGTGCCAGAGACGGCACGATTCGAAGGCCAAGTGACATGAGGACACGAGATGGAGAGTTTAGCGATGGGATTTGGTTGGAGGGGGGTGGAATTTGGAACACACACGATATGGGGCGCGTGAGGGAGCATAAGACCGAGGATCTGGGGAAATCGCTTTTGTGCAGATGTGAATCGATACTCGTTACTTCCAGGACGGCGTGGGGTTTCACCCCTGTCGACGAAGTCCTCGCCCTACTGAGAATGATGACCAAGGTGTTGGCGCTGGATGGTGAGAAGAGGCGCAACGAGTGCGGTGTACGGGCGTGGTGCAACTTTCTTGTTGGTCCATCAGCACCGAAGCCGTGGTTGCTTTGTTGCAGCTCGCCGCCAGATTAGCTCTCCTCTCTCCTCTGCTTTGCTTTTGCTGCCGCTACCACGGTAGTGAAATTGCTTTGTATCGTCACGTCGGGGCGAATATCGTTGTCTCTATCCTCCCCTCGCCCTGCATTTGCTTCTGCTTCCTTGGATGCGGTACTCTGAGGGCTCGACATGGGGGGCCCCGAGCGTATCATCGTCACGATTCAATGGCGGTGAAGGCGGTGGGCTTGGATGATCAGGAGGGAGGCAAGTAAAAAAACGGGTAAGACGGTCGATGAAGAAACAGCAAATTGAAGATGACGTCTGGGAGAAAGCAGTGGAGAACAACCCAGGCACTGATGGACGTCGGATGTCCAGGGCAACGGCGGCTCTGGAGACCCGGACACGCAAAAATTGAGGATTGGATCGACGGGCAGGGCGAAGGCAGGACGAATGATTGTTCACGAAAGGACCGTCCCGGTGGCTCGTCATGGAGCGTCCGTCCCGCTCCCAGAGCCATGGTCTTGGCCATGGCTGTTGGCCGTTGACTTCCATTTTAGCGCAGGCGAACGGTTCTTGGGTAGATCTGGTGGGAATGTGGGTTCGCCATGCATCAAGACGGGGCGATGCGAATGGGCAATGAGAAGAGGAGATTACAAGAGTCGAGATGGGAAAGGCGATGAGACGGTTTGATGGATGAAGTGAAGTGGAAACAAGGAGAGGGATTGACAGCCCAAGTGGGTCACGCTAAGCCAGCCCCCGTACAGTGTATCAGACCGTGCGAGGACGAGATACCCCATCTCGACAAGAAACCCGACAGCTCAGATGGCCATGTTTCGCGCCAGAACCCCCGGTCCCAAGCCTGGTGCAAGCCCGTTTCAAGCCTCCAGAATCCGCTGCCATCGCACTGGGGCTCTTCACTTGCTTGGGTGGGGTTCCCCTGTATCTGTGTACGTACCCTGTTGGCTATTCAGAGCCATTGGATCCAAACAGGGCATTTCACTAGCGCCCTCGTTCCAAAAGATCTGCTTTTCGTCCCCTGTAATGTTATGCCGGGGATGCACAGTGTCAGCCCCGGCTGGCTATTGGTCCTCGCGCACGGCCCCCCCCTTTCCACTCAACATCGAGAAGCCGAAAAGCCACAGGGGGCGTTGTTCCCTATCAAACCCAGCGCCGCAATCTTCCCCAAAGACACGTCCTCCTACTGTCAACCAGCAGCAGACGCGCTCATCGCAAACGCCCCGATCCCCCCGATTTCAGGCCCAGATCGAGCAGTGCTTTCAATGCCAAGTGGTCCTTAGCCTGTCATCGCGCCCGCTGCAGCCGCCATTTCCGGCTCTTCTTGTGAGCGCCAAAGGGGGTGACATCCCTCTGCTGATGCTGATGCTCCCACCAGTGGCCCGCGATCACCCACTCTTTTGCTGCATCTCGGCTTTTCATCATAATTGCCTCAGTTGTGCATCACCATGGCGGTGGCATCATCAGCAGCACCTCGTGAGCCCAAGCATGCGCCGAGCGATTCCTCGGGCTACCAGCTTGTGCACCAGGACGAGGGTGACGGCCACGACGATGAACAGAGGCCGCCCCCTGTGCCTCCCGTGATCCCTCGTGGACCAACTCGGCCGAATCGGATGGTAATCATCGTCTTGTCCGTGCTTGTCATCATTCTTCTCGCCTCGAATCTCTATCTCACCCTGCCTTATGCCTTCTCCGGCTCCGGCTCCGGCTCCTGTCCGTGTGACCCACCCCGAGTACCCCAGTATTTCCAGACCTCGCCGCAGCTCTGGCCCGGCGCTACCGCCACCGGCAAGCCGGCCTTCATGGCTCAGACCCATGTCTTTGAGCCCACCGCTACCTTCGTCCCCAATGACCCCCTACAAACCTCCATCCCTATCGAGGGCATGAAGGAGGGTAACCAGAGCATCTTCAAGATGATGGGTTACTTGAGCCCCTACTCCCCATCCCCCGGCTTCGGCGTGGCCGAGTACCCTATCCCCGACGGCGCCGAAATCGTTCAGGTCCAGATGCTGTCACGCCATGGTGCTCGATACCCGACTCCGGGTTCCAATGTGGCAGATCTTGGTGAGCGCATCGCCAACGCCTCGGGCAAATTCAACGCCAACGGACCTCTGGCATTCCTCATGGATTGGAAGTACGAACTCGGCACTGCCATCCTGGTTCCAAGGGGGCGCCAGGAGCTTTTCGAGTCTGGTGAGTAAGCATGAGCTTGCGCCCTTCAACCCTCACGCTGACCCTGTCCCGCAGGCGTTTTACATAGCTACATGTACGGCAGCCTATACAACCATCAAAGCAAGCTCATCGTCAGGACTACGGTACATCCCACATGAACTCGCCTGGTTCCCAAAGATCCAAAGCTGACTCGATGTAGACTCAAGATCGAATGTTGAAGTCGGCTGAGAACTGGATGGCTGGCTTCTTCGGCCTGGAATGGTATGCCGGCAGTCACCTGGCTCAAGTAGCACCCGTTACTGACCCCCTGAATAGGACGAACAACGCCACCATCGAGGTAATTATCGAGGCTCCGGGCTTTAACAACTCCCTGGCGGGAGGTCTGAACTGCCCCAACGGGGGTAAATCCGACTACGAGTCGCCAGTGAAAACTTGGGCCGGAATCTACCTGCAAGACGGTTTGTCAAAGAAATCTAAAGGGTTTTGGACTTGGGCTGACTTGCGTTCCCGCAGCCGTCGATCGTTTTAACAATATGACTGAAGGGTTGAAGTGGACGTCCGAAGATGTCTATGCCGCCCAAACTATGTGTCCGTATGAGACTGTCGCCTATGGTTTCAGCAGATTCTGCGATCTATTTACCTACGAGGAATGGAAGAACTTTGGCTACTCTATTGACCTGGCGTTCTCATCTGGTGCCGCATTCCACAGCCCGATGGGTGTAAGTAAGTCCGCTCTTTTTGTTGCTACGAGACGCTAAAACTCGTGCAGAGGGCCATTGGCCTTGGCTATCAACAAGAGGTAATGGCACGCCTCAAGAATCACACGCTGGGCTACTCTGGCTCTCAGATCAACACGACACTGGACAGCATGGAGGAGACTTTCCCGTTGAACCAGAGCCTCTACTTTGACTTCTCCCACGACACAAACATCGTCTCCATCCTGACTGCTTTCGGCTTCCGGCAGTTTGCTGAGGAGCTTCCCGCTGATGAACACCCCGGCGACCACGAGTTCACCGTCTCGCACATCACCCCGTTCGGCGCGCGGCTGGACATTGAGATCATCAAGGCGCCCAAGCCCGTCTCGCCAGAGAGGGACGGGTATCTGGAGGGCGAGGAGACCAAGTACATCCACTTCGTCCTGAACCAGCGAACCCTCCCTCTGGGGAAGAGTTTCCCGGAGTGTGATGTCAACCGCAAGGACGGCTGGTGTGAATTGGACACATTCATCAAGGTGCAGGAGGAAATGCCAGACAAGGCCCAGTTTGATCACGCCTGTTTTGGAGACTATCCATCATTACCTTATGGCAAGGTGACAGATGGTGCTCCTCCAGCCTGATGGACAAATGTATGATACGAATATATAGTGTAAGATGTAGAAACACCATGTTCAAGCTGTGGCAGTGCATCAATGGTTTAGATGCGAACCGGCCGGAATTGCATCTTGGAAGGACGTCAGGATTCCTTGATTGGGCTCATGTTAGAAGGCTTTAGGCTCCGGTGACAGTTGAATAAAAGACACATTCACCAGGTTTCCTTGGTTATTTGATATGGACATTCTGATTCCACAACTATCTAAAGTACCGGACTGCAGAAGCGTTGTATGTTCATCCTTGATGACTTGGCAGTTCGCGAGCCAGATACATCTACCATTGCGGGTATTAAACCTAAAAAGAGAAGAAGGGGTGGTACACATTTGGAAAATCGAACCCGTTACGCCCTTGCCGGCTACTCCCAACTACCGTGGAACTATAAAAAAGAAAATTGAACTCTATATCAAGCGCCGGTGAACTGACTCGCAAAGTTTTGGTTGGTGCTGGGGGGCAAGCTTAGGCCTGCGCCTGCTTCTCAGGTACCACCTTCTCGGGGGTGTTATCAAGAGAAGGGGTTTTCCGGGCATCCGAGATGCTGGGGGTGTTCATCATGGACTGGTGCTCTTGGATGCCGTGGGTGGGCTCAAGGACATCACCATCCTCGGCGGGCTCATCACGCTGGGGGCTCCAGGCGAGGAAGTCACGGCGGACCTCGACGTAGTCGTAGGAGAACTCGCCGTGCTGGTCGTCGTCCATTCCGAGGAGCTCGGCCTCCTCGGAGGCGCGGAGCTTGAGGCCGGGGATGAAGTCGATGATCTTGGCGATGGCGGCAGACATGACAAAGGCGTAGGCAGAGGAAGCGACGATGGCGGCAATCTGCCAGCCGAGGACGACGTAGTTGCCGTCGATGAAGCCGCCCTGGACACCTGTGTTGACGCCGTCGAGGCCGATGATGGAGCCGTTGGCAAAGAAAGCGTTGAAGATGAGGCCGACAATGCCGCCGATGCCGTGCTCAGCAAAGACATCGAGGGAGTCGTCGATTCGGATGAGGAACTTGACTGCAGAGGAAAAGATTAGTTTTGTCAAGATGTGTCAGACAGAGAGAACTTACTCTTGGTGCCAAAGTTGCAGGCGACACCGGCGACAACACCGAGAGCAATGCTGGCCCAGGGGTCGAGGAAACCAGAGGCCGGAGTGGCAGCGACGAGACCCGAGATGGTGCCGGAGCACCAGCCAACCATGGACCACTTGCGAGCCAGGCGGAAATCGAGGAGGCACCAGGTCATGGCGGCGAACATGGCGGTGAGGCACGAGTTCCAGCAGGCCATGACGGCGCGGAGGTTGGCGCCGAAGGCGGAGCCGCCGTTGAAGCCCAGCCAGCCGAACCAGAGGAAGATGGTGCCGAGGGTGATGAGGGAGATGTTGTGGGGGCGGAAGTTCATCATCATCTTCTCGTTGCGGCGGCCGAGCACCCACGAGTAGGCGAGGGCCGACATTCCGGAGCCGATCTCGACGGGGACGCCGCCGGCGTAGTCGAGGACGCCGTTCTGGAAGCCCCAGCCGTTGGCGTTCCACACCCAGTAGGCGAGCGGGCAGTAGACGAGGGTGGCCCAGCAGAAGATGAAGACCATGCTGGGGATGACGCGGCCTCGCTCGGCGACGGCGCCGATGGTGAGGGCCCCCGTGACGGCGCAGAACATCATCTGGTAGAACGAGTAGAGCAGGGCCGGGACGAGCGGCGAGCCGACCGAGGGGGCGCCCCAGACCTTCATGAGGCCAAAGTGTCGAAGGTCGCCGATGAAGGGGTTGTTGGAGGTCTGGGAGAAGGCGAGCGAGTAGCCCCAGAAGTACCACTGGAAGACGATGACGGAGAAGGACATCATGACGACCCAGAGCATCGAGAGGGCGGATTTTCTTCGAGCGAGGCCGGAGTAGAGGAACGCGATGCCGGGCACCATCATGAGGACCAGACAGGCGCTGACGAGGATGAAGGCCTGGTCGCCAGACTGGTACCACTGGTTGAGGTTTTCGGCGTCTGCAATGTGGTCAGCCCCAGCCGAGTACAGTATTTCCATCACTGGCGAGCCATACTAGAATCACCACCGAGTACCTCATCGGTACCGTTAAAGGCTGTCGGGGCTCCGACGTGGACGTAAGACATGTTGGGCTGGTGTTGTCGGTTTCTTCGATTCGTAGTATTCAGTTCGTCGAGTTTCACGGGGTGATTGAGAAGAGATAGAACGAGGAGATGATAATATACCCTTTCTCCCCCAAGGTAAGATATGAAAAAAGGCAGTAAAAAAGGATTGAATTACTAGAGTATGATCTGGAAGAAGGACGGAGTGACCAGGGCAGTAGACGACTACTACTACTCCTTCTGAGTCAGGGATGTAGAACGGATGGGGAATATCGAGATTGGGGAACAAGATCAGGAAGCGAGACGGGGCAAGAGTCTATATATCAGAAAAGAGACGTCGACTCGGAGGGTTGAGTTTTCCACCCGCCCTCCTCCGCCTCCCCCATGTACAAGAAACGAGCCCAAAGCCATGGCGTGGGCATGGGCTGGGCATGGGCTGGGTTTGCAGATCCCTGGGGCCCAGAGATACCATAGATGGGATGTGGGTGAGCGAGAGAGATAGAGGCGCGATATGGCGCGCGGAGAGATAGAGTCTCTCTGTCTGTCTCTCTCTGCTGTGATACCCGACTGCAGGTCACCGCGGCATGTACATAACCAGTTGGACACATAGTTTATCGGTACGTACTGCGATAAAGATAGCGGCGCACTCCCAGGTACCGGCCTTACAGACGCGCTTGTACGGTTTGGGCATGGTTTTCTCTAGGTTCACTCCTCTTGCAGTGGTTCCTGGGCACATCTTGGACGCCCCCCGGTCCTCCGGACAGAATCCAAATCTTATCATCACCCCCAAATCTCTTGACGGGGGACGCCTCCGATCAAGTCTTGGGACATGACGAGGCTGGAGAGCTTCGCATTGCTGTGGAAGAGCTTAGGCGATCTTACTCGATGATTTGGGAAGAGAGGGCAAAATGCCATGAACAGGTGTTGCTACTTATGCCTGTAGATAACGGCAACAACATTCTCCATGGCTGCAAACCGGGCGTCGTTTCGGCAACGTAGTAGGGTGTGAAGCAAGCCACCCTGTCCTGGAGAAAGAACCTGGGGGACCAGTCTCCCAGGACTGGCTCTCTCCTTCGGGGGCGCCGTTGACGTGTGATATCGCTTCACTCCCCTCGAGCTTGAGCTCATCCATGGTTGGTTCCGTCAAGCGTGGGGTCTCTGGGTAGGTAGAAGGCGTGCAAGCTCTGTATTGTAGAAAGAAGAAATCTGATTTGTGTCTCTGTGAGCTGATGCTGATATCGAACCGAGATTTAGAAGACGAGTCTCAGAATGAAGCTGAGAGATTGGCTTGTCTCAAGACGAGCTGAAGATAACGAATCAACAAAGTGGCTGCTGCCGCTCTCGGCTTGCTCCGTCGCGTGATGCTCCCTCGTCCACCACGAAAGGGAAATCGCGGTATCTCGAACCGAACTGAACCGACATACGGAGGCTGGAAAGACACAGAGGGGGGAAACAAGAGATGACCATGACGAGAAAATCGTGGAGAGAGCACCTATGGAGTATGGAGACCGATTTGCGATTACGGTGGGCAATGTGTAAGGGCGATCGATTACATTACTACAGCTCTTCCCATCTCCGGGGTAAACCTGTACCTCGCCTGAATCATCAGCTCCAGCGTTGCCCTTTCCCTTGGTCCCGGGACCTCCATCCGGATCTCCCCGAGGTGAAGACCTTGCCAGCTTTGATATTGATTATTTTTCTCTCTCGTTTTTATGGATCATTACTCATTTTTGTTTGCTTGTAAAAAAAAGATGCAATACAGTCACATCGATTGATGTTAGTAACAAAGCCGGACAAGATACGACTCCAGCATGGAAGGCTATTCCATCTGACCGAACGGGGGGGGCAAGCCTTTCACACTTTCCTTGCTGTCGTTTTTGACGTCTATGCCTTTCTTTTATCGGTATCCCTTGTTGACACGTGCAAGCTGGCTGAGCTCACCTCTGGCGAGGCATCAGAAAACTCTAAAATATTCCGTTACTTTATCACGTCACTGAAAATGCTGATAAGCAGCGGCACCGGGCCTGCCCTGATTGGCCAAAGAAAGTGTCAGACACGACTCTTACAGTCGCTCCCTCAAGAAGCCAGTCTCAAAACGTATCCAGTCACGACTCTTCGATTCTCCGTATCCGGTCTCACGTGTGTGAGATTGTGTGAGATGGAGAGGAAGCCCCCCCCCCCCTTTTCTTATCAAAGATCCCAAAAGCAGATGGTCCTCTCTATTTTTGTGTGGAGAGAAGTGAGGCTGTGCGGTACCTGCTCCCATTTGGTGAGTCAAAAGGTTATTTAATGAATTTGGGGTGATTGCTAAAACCCCAGACAAATCAAAGACCGGGGACCAATCAGCCGCGAGCCTTGCATCCGAGGCGATTGGTCACTTTTCTTCTTCTTCCTCAAGCTTCCCCAAGGCGTCGGAGGAGAAAAAACGTCTCGATGATCTCTTAATTAGACTGCGTATTATGCGATGATGGTTTGTCAAGATCAAATCAAGAACCAGTGATAAATCTCCCCTCAAGACGTCAGTCCAAATCATCATCAGTCATCAAGCCATCCACTACCCAGCCGTGGCATCTCTTGGCTACATAACCCTCCTGCCCATCGTTGCAGGTCCCTGGCGCGGCGCTGCATCCCGACCTCGCAAGTCTTGGCTTTTTGTTCTGTTTTCTCCCCAGTCCAACGACACTTAACAACCAACCGGGGCATCCCGGTGCGGATGCTGAATCCGCCCCTGTCGGGAGGTTTTTTTTTTCTCACGCTGCCCCGAAGCACGGCACTCGACCCAAAATCCGCTCCTCACCTCGCCCGGTGAACCCACTCCACGGTCGATCAGGTTCATCGGGCAGGGAACCTCGCCTGTTTCCCCTGGTCACTTGGGTATGAAAGGTTGGGATTACATAGGAGACCATCTCTCGGTGAGGCCGCCGAGGAACGGATATGAGCTTCACCTCTGGTACGGTAATTTGCCCAAGGTGAACCATTGGGCAGTGAAAACCGGCCGATTGCTCAGGGTCTATGTTCGTGCCATCGCCATAGCGCCTCGATTCTGCATCTTGCCTGCAGTCTTGACATGCGCCTCCGTGTACTCCGTATATAACCCTCCTTGCCTATGATCTCAGCATCTCGATTTCAGCTCGCCCAGGCCCTGAGAAAGAAACCTGAAGATCCAGTCAAAATCCTCCCCAGGTTTTTTCCCTATCAGGCCCACCACCACGACCGAAAAGCCACTTGAGCCTCCTCCCTTCCCGTGGCGCCGGTCGATGCCAAGTTCATCGACTGTCAAGCTTTTCTCCCGTCTTATCTCGCTGGACACCATCCAGCCAATCACGTAGTCTCAATCCATCAACAACACAAATCGTAACTCGTCATGGTCGTGCAGGGACCCCCTGGAGACATCTTGGGTGTATCACACCCCTCTTCCATTATCTTTACTATCGCTACTCCCCTTTCTAGAAGCCCTTGACCCTTTTTCTGGCCTTCCCTCCTTCCCCCGGATGCGGGGGGTCTCTGCTCGTCCCGCCGACCCGGGATCCCGAGATATCGGTACCCACACCTAAATACCTAATTCATACTTGTCACCACTCCCGAGGCTGCCCCGGTCCCCGGTCCGGGGCCCGTACATGGTTGACCGACTTGCTCCACTACGTCTCGCTATCAATCGTTGAACAACGCCGACTTCTAACTTCATAACGTGATGGGTTTTCCCGTTGTTTGCGATAACTACCCCGCGTCACGAGCCATGAAAGCCGCACGGCATCTCGATAGCATTGCACAATCTGCTCTCGCCTCCAGTTTCTTTAGATGAATTTGGGCCCCACCTTGACAACGGCGCAACTACCTGGCGGTCCACTGACCAAGACGAGAACTCGAATACCCAGTATTTCATAGACACGCTCCCCGGAGACTCTGTAACAAGAAGTTGGTGCCTGGCAAGGCCGCTCGAAGATGCTGTCATGACTGATTCCCCGCTCATATCCTGACTCCAAGTCACGTATCAATAATGCTCTGCACTAAAGAAGAAAAGTCGCGAGACGATACAAATCCAGTCCAGTCCTTCACCGACGAGTAATCCTTAAACTCCAAAAGTGCAACGGCAGCCTTCACCGGGTATTGATGTGCCAGCACAATCTCAAACCATCTCGCTATTGATCACAGGATCAGAAGCCAAAAAAAAAAAAAAAAAAAAAAAAAAAAAAAAAAAACCTTATGTTTCGCAGGCAATGAAAATAACACCCCGTCAAAATATGCATAGTTTGCCCGTCTGCTCCTCTCGAGTGAGCTCATACGACAGGATGTCGTGGTTTCGATAGTGCAGCATCAGTCGATATCGCCGTGGCACCGCAGTCGCTCCACCTCCGACCTCGCCGAATCGGTCGCCCACCTGAACTGGGCCCATGGCCATGCCATGCAGCGGCCGCAGCACTTTCCGATGATCTTCTTCATCCGATCGTGTCGGCAGAATCCACTCGATGCGAAACCCGTGCTCCCATATCCCCTCGTCGCGCTCGAGTGGGACGGCCTTCCGGGTCAGGGTGAGAAGGGCGACACGTCCAGTCGGTGACCCAATGGCTAAGAGCGACAGTTCCGGCGCAAGAGCAATCATGTTCAGCCGACTCGTTGCATGAAAGTGGTGCCTGAGTCCTGGCTCGCGAAAGAACCCAAAGTTGACCGCGTTGGGACAAACGACGCCAAACTCCAATGGATCCCAGTTGGAAGTTTGCGAAAATGGTCGCAACTCAATGTCTGTTTCGTAGGTGCGCAGCAGGAAAAGCTTTTGACCAAAGCCTGACAATCGCGATTCCGGCTCTCTGGGGTTGGTGTTGTATTCAAGCGGTCGTCGCAAAAACTTCAACATCCCAGCATGATCTCGCGATGTCTCATGAGCCTCGCCGCAATGCGGCAGATAAGTCATGTCGAGTCGAATGGGGGCAGCGGCAATGTTAGTTTCTTTTTCTTCCCGCATGACCTCAGCCGATACTTCCTTTGAGTCCAGAGAGTCAAGTACTGCATTCACCTTGTCAAAGGCATCATTAGGGAAGGCCGAGTTCACAAGCTGTTGCTCCACCATCGCTTCGTGCACCCCCATCGCAGCAGGAAAGGCTCCAGGTGCGTTCCTAGCCTTTGCCAGATGCTCGGTATCGCCGACCATGACATTTTCTCCATCCTCCTCTCCTGAATCGTCTGCGTCGTCCGCTTCGTCTTCGTCTTCGTCTTCGTCTTCTTCTTCGTCTTCTTCTTCTTCCGGTCCTTCGGCGTCATCCTCGGTCCCGCCTTCTGAGCCCTCGAAATCCCCTTCACTAACATCGCTTCCCAGCAGGACTTCTGCCTCTTGCGGATCGAATGGTGGCATGAACGCGCCGGGATTGAATTGAATGATAAGATCTGGCGCCTGTGGTCTTCGACATGGGTTGCCAGGAATGTGGTCAACGACGCTCCGAACATTTACCAGAGGGTAATGACACCCTCCACGGGCGTGAACAACTTCCACTCGACTCGTAGGCAGACCAAACAACTCCTCGGTAGTCTTGACCTTCATGAAACTACTCTCGTGCAGCGTAAAGACGCCCCACCCCCTGAAGATGGACAAAAGAAACCTGTATCAGCTTCGGGGTGAAAGGAGACCTGAGAATTCCTCGCAACTCACCTGGACGGCGAAGGGTAAAACTCTTCGCTTTTCAGTATAGCATGATCAAGGGGTGGGATGCATATCGGTCCCTCACACGACCGCCAAATACTTGCCAGCCACAAAGTTCCTCTGATATCAACGGCGCAGACCCGGTCCGCATGACCGTCGGAGCCATCGGCAAAGGAGATGTTGGGGACATTATCAGCGTTGGGGCCAAGCAGAACCACAATCATCCAGTTGCGGACTCGTCGGCGAACGTTTCTTTCATCCGGTCTTGGCATTCCCTGTGAGGGTCGGAAGAAGCTCGCCCTCCGACGGGGACGCTCCGGTGTCAAAGCCAGCGCGAACACAATCACCTCGTGGCGATTTGAACTAACGGCAATGAGGCGAGACTTTTGGTGTATAGCCAGCCCCCAGGCAGATATGCCGACGTTCTCGTGGAAAAAGAGCCTCGGCGCAGCTCGACGCGACGGGCCGGTTGTCCCATGATGGTTGAAGACGTGTTTTGCAATATCCTTAACATGGTAGCCAACCACATCGCCGTCATCGTAGCATGCCAACACAATCTCGTCGTCCCCAAGAAACCCAGTGATTATGTGGTTTATCAAGTGCGGTTTTCGCGTGTCAAGTTGTCCTCCGATCGAACGTGCGGAAGCGCTCGCTTTCGGCTTCAGCTGAAGATCGGGATGACGAGGGAGCGCCTGGGTCGGTACGGTGCGGGGTCTGTAGACGAATATTCGGCCTTGATAAGCGACGAAGTAAAGCTGGGACAGAGATCATCAGTATTGCGCATGAGCCTCTGGGGGCATCGATCAGTGGTCACACATTGTACGCCTGTGAGAGGGCCGTGAGGTTGTTCCGAAACTTCTGCATGCTTGGCACAAGCCGATATATAGATGATCCAGGTCCGACGTCATCGTCAGAGTCGGGGCCAGGCCATGTGAAAGGCATCTCGGTGTTTTGAGGCTGCATCCCCAACAGGGAACGCTCGCGATCGCGGATGGCGGCTCTGGCGCCATCGCCAAACTGTTGGGCGGGGGGCGCAAAGAGTCCTGCGTCAGCCGGAAACATCTTTGGTGCTCCAATATGGAGATGCTGGTTCACAAGAGACTCACCCGATCGGCAGCGGTTTGCGCGTGGCATTTTCCCACAGATATAGGCTGGAACTTTCGGAAGTCGGAGGGCGGTTGGCTTTCCATCAGCATTCAAGGATGCGCGGAGGGCCTCGCCGCGGTGTTGCACATGAACATTCGGAGTCCAATATGGTGATGCAAGGAGGTACAAAGCGAGTCGCGGTCGGTGGGTTTTTGAATGGGGAGGGATTTTTTTCGTATCAAGGTTACGTTGCGTGATGCTGCAAGCCGACTGTTTGGTTTCTTGGTGAGAGGTGACAGAGGCGAGAGTGGCGGGGCGCGGGACGTCGAGCCGTCAAGATTCTTATCGATAAGAAGCTATTGGGGCGGCAATGATGCAATAATAAAGTTACCCTCTGCTTGAAGACAGATGCGTGGTGTGAGAGTTGCTTGAGCAGGCTGCTCAATTGATGGTTTTTATGCACCCTGACGGTTTGGGTGGCTCCTTCTGTTGGAGTTCACAGCCTACCTTCCAGGTGTCCCTCACATCATGGATGTATTGACGCTTCTGTCGATGATGATCCTCAAATTGGGAGCGCCATAATGCCTACTCATAGAGGCAACCAAGGTATGCCCCCTCACTTACAATTCCAAATTGCTTGATTTTATCTCCAATATAGACTGGATGGATCCCGATTCCCACAAGTCCAGACCGAAGCTTCCTCATGCGCTCATAAGCTCCATCATGTCCTTCATCCGATAATCCAGAACCGGCGTCACCCAGTCATCCCGCACAAGTCCGTATCTCTCCGTCGCGTTGCCCTTGGGCTTTCGCGCGTTGAGGGCCCAGTATCCGAAGTCGGCGTCCAAGCTCTGGAGGAACTGCATCAGATGCTGCCAGTAGTTGGCGTCGCCTACTGACGGCTCACGCGGCGCTCCAATCTCACCAACCCAAACCGGAGCCATCTCCTCGTCCAGTATGTAAGCCCAGTTGTGCCGCATCGTCTTTGCGAAGGACTCGTACCCGCGCTGGAGAAACCGCCCTTCCCAGCTGCCCCAGCCAGACCAGCCATAGACGTGGGCCGAGTACACTACCCGATGCTCCACATCAAGCTGGATCGGGCGCTCGCCAACATGTGAGAGGTCGTTGGAGGACTCGGTGCCTTCGACAATGACCAGCCAGTCTCTGTTCATCTTCAACAGCCGGTTACCGCATCGCTCAGCGGCCGGTGCCCACTTGGACCACGGCATGGTTCCCCAGAGGCCCCGAATCTCGTTCCGAAGGTCGACGCCGATGACAAGCGGGTTGTCAACATGCGGTAACATGATGTTTTCCCAGTGCTGGATCCATTCTTCTTCAGTCTGCTTCACACGACAAAAGGGACCCAGGTGGTCGTTGGCCCAAGCAGCATCGCAGGGGTCGGCACCGCAGCACCAAGTAGCGCTGGTGATGTGGTTGTTGACAATCACAGCAATATCTGCATTTGTCAATGCCTGTACGATGACATGGAAGATATCCATGGCGTTCAATCCCACGAGATCCGGGTTTGCCTTGAGGTACCGCGCGTCAACGGTGGGATTTGCCATCACCAGCTCATCTGCGTATGGCAGACGGACACTGTTGAAACCAAGCCGCTTGATGGTTTGTGCAATGGTATCGCGGTGTTGAATATCCAATCCTCCGGGAACGAACAGCTCGTCACTGGCCCCATACCAGTTCACTGAGGCGAGCTTGAAGCGACGGCCCTGGGCGTCGACAACATGGCGACCCTTGGTGTGAAGGGGCAGTGTGTAATTCGAGATCTGGAGGTGCTTTGGTGGTGGAAGCAACGGAGTCTGGCTGAAGCGTTCCGACGCGGCATCAGGGATCCAGCTTCTGCGAAGGGCAGACTCGACACGCCATCGATAGATCCAAGTGCCACCGAAGACGAGTAGTGTCATCAGGAAGAAGATTGCACATATGCGGCTCCGGTTCCGGCTCCGGCTCCGTGGCTCCTCCCCGTCGCGAAAGCGTGGGTGCTGATAAGAGCTGGGGGCTTCAACATCTGAGTGATTCCCAACTTGCCCTGCATTCTCATGCGTGCAAGGGATGCTCTCGTCTTCGTCTTGATCATCGTCGGTCCAGTCGCCGAGCAGGCGCCTTCGTTGTGCATCGTCATTGTTAGGGTCCGTCACTGGGGCGCGGGACCACTTGTCGCGCTGCAAGCTCAGCAATCGGGACGCCCCGCCCATGACGATGAAGTGAGGCTGCGGTCACTGCTTGGTGGGCGTAGTTACATGGAAGTATTTGGCAACATTCCCACCACCCCGTAAATTTCCAGGTCGGTTCGAAGTGTCAATTTTGTCGATTTTCCCAAGATGTCTACTTTGCTGTTTTAATATGGATCCGTTCGACCTTTCGAAGGTGCTTTGGCAGTTGGGTTGGACGTCAAAAGTGCCGTGCAATAAGAACGACGAAGAGTTATGCCGTCGTCGAGCACCAGATTTCAACGGAATATTCACGACCGAGACCCGTCGTGATGAAACAAAACAAAACAAAAACAAAAGAAGCTTAAAACAGCAGTTGCCCACAAGTGTAGCGTCCAGAGTATTATACTTCTCACACGCGCTGTCAAGATACTGTGCCTGATCTTCTGGGTTGTGGTGCCCTGTTCCGGGCGATCCGGAAGGAATGCACGCGAGCTGACCAAAAGGGGAATTGTGGCTGAGATGGACAATCCGTGAGGAAGGAGGAAGCACGCGACTGGGCATAGTCGTCGGACGCTGACCAAAGACTTGCCTATGCGATTTGTCACTCAGATCCTCCTGAGCACAGTCTTGGCGTGAGATTCTTGTTTGATTGACTATTAACATGAAATAGGCCTCGGTTTTAGTACGGGATCTCCAAGGGTTCAAAAATAGAGACACTTGTTTCGGCGTCTCGCACTCGCCTTCATATCCGTGCCGCGCCATGCGACCATGCAAATCACAAGTTTCGTATCTCGCAGCTTGCCCTTCCTCACTCCGCGCCTTCCGGCGCCATAACAGTGTGCATATCGAGCCCCGCAGCCAATCGCGTGGCGGGCGAGTCGATCTGCTCCCGTATCAGACATTTGTTGTCTGACCACAACACGAAACTGCATAGAGTCGCAGGCTGGTTATTAATTCCCTTCCTTTCGTGCTTCCGGTTCCTGCTTGGAAATCTGTTGCTCATCGCCGCGTTGCGGCATGTCTCGTCCCTGTCCGTCCCCTCATATTCATTTCATTTATTGCTTTCAGTCGTCCAAATCTCAACGCCTCGCTTTTTGTTTCGATAAATTCCTTCATATAACACAAAGTGGATCCAGTCGTTGGTGCTGTAGTCCTTCTCTTGGCGAGGACTTGGCCTGTCAGCAAGCTGCCGTGGTGGCGTTGCGCGGGTGTCGGCTCGATGCTGGATGAGCATCGGCTCCAGTAGAGGATGAGGCTGCGTCGGTGCCTGGTAGAAACGCGTCGTTTCCTCGGTATGGGTTAATTAAGTAATGTGCCTTTGCCTGCCCTCCTTGAGATACTTTTCGTTCCTTCAACCCGAGCGCCTCTCATGTTCGGTTCATACCCAGTGGGTTCATCTCTTTATATGGCGACGGCATAGCAAATGTCTCTTGGGGCTCCCATGACGATGCTGGCGGAGGTCTCGGACTTGAGAATGATCGTGCCGGCGCATGGTATCGAGCGGTCCGGCCAAAGTAATCGGGGGTTCTTCGTCCACTCTCAGGGGACTTCACTGGAGAAATGGGTGTTACCGCGGCGCTCGAGTCTCGAGAGAGCATCTCGTACGAACGTGTGCTATTCTTCGCATCGGCGCGAGCATCGACCGATACGAATTCTTTCTTGTTATTGGCGAACGGCTTCTTGATCAGCTCGATCCATCCAACAACCATGGACCATCGGCCCAGGAAAAAGAGGAGCCAGAGGCCATTGAGCTATCACTCGTTAGCGAAAAAGTTTGACTCTATTTTCAATGACGCGAAACATACAGCAAGGAGGAGCAAAACGGCCGTGACAGTTGCTTCGTTAAGGACCAACGACCTTGCCTCGCCAAGACACTTGTCCTTGTCACCGTCATTGCCAACAAGACACATCACCCAGTCAGCCGCCAGTTTGGGGTCGTCTGTGACAGACTGTACGACATTGTCCTGGAAGACGAAGATGACGGAGAAGAAGATGACATCGGCGATGATGATGAGGACGATGGCGATTCCTCGCCACTGGAGGGCGATGACTCGGCGAACCCGGCGGTATGCCTGTCGCGGGCTCATGGTTTTGATACTCTGCGAGTAGGTGGGCAGACTTGACCCCTCGGAAGACGCCCCGTTGTCGGACAGCGCGGCCAGGTACACCTTGATACAGTAACCAAAGGTGGCAAAGGTAATGATGACGGTCAATCCGGCAAAGAGGAGCAGAGGGATCCAGAAATCGGCCAAACTGTTCTCATGGTTGATGTGGCATGTCGCGCCGAAGCGGAACGAGACACCACTAAAAACCAGAGCCAGGATAATACCCAGAATAGGAACTCCCCATCCCGCCGCCTGGGCAAAGATCATAAAGCTCCGGCCAACAAGGACCTGCCAGCAGATCTGAAGGTGGAGCGATACCGACCTGAGAAACACCCACATGACGCCTGCCCAGCCTCCGAGGAGCAGAAAAGTGCCCGAGGCGCCACAGACCTTGTTTGTCTTCATGCTGTGAGGAGTGATCTCATTATAGCATTGATCCGGCTGCGCGGCCAAAGGGATAACGAAGCCCAGCTAGGAGTTCTCGAGTCAGCTAAAACTTGCGAGGACTCACTGTGCAACAAACTTACATTCATGAGCAGGACAGCAAAGGTAAGGCATATGCTCAGGTAATGGCGGTTCGTCTTCTCCACAGGCAAGCACGCCCATGATACAAGCAGAAAGACACAGCATATCACACTGAACAGTGCGACCCAGTTCGCAACCGCCGTCAAAGTCTCGAAGCGGTCAGGGTAGACCCAATCCGTCATAGGACAAGGCAAGCAACATTGCATCTTGCCCACTACTTGGCAGAGCCGTCCATCGACAACTAAGCACTGGTCAGTTGGGTGGTCTGTATGACATGGAGTGGCTCGGGAACTCTTACATCCACCCTCGGCGGGGAACAGCTTGGCGTCGAAGAACGGCGATGGGCATAGATTGACCTCGGAGACGTTGGCCATGATGGATCGAAGAAGAAGGGAAAACCGGTTGTCGAGACGAAATGAGATTGATGGGCGCAGCAAGCGCCGTTGCTGTTGGGAAGACCCTCTCTACCTTGGTCGATGAAAAGCCCGAATGCGCCGGTCGAAACGAGCAAGACCGGCGAGGGTAGTCTTTGACGGTCGACTCGAGTGTTGAGAACGAGAAAAGCAAGCGTCTTCCGGTATGGCTAGAGTACAACTATGACACAGACGGTGGTTCGCCGATGAGGCGAGTAGCTGGGGAGCGACGGCAACACTGATGCCGTTTTGAAGAGAGGCGCAATAGGATCGTATACAAGAGATGAAGGAGGCAGAGCGCCAAAGGGAACGACAAGACAGTGTGGTAGGTATTACACAAGTAGCATTATCCAAGACAGAACATAGACAGACAGTGACGGCAACATCAAAAGATGGTGCCAGTTCGCACAGAAACTCAAGAGACGACCAGCAGAAACGACATGGCTCGCGCGGGGGGGAGGGCGGGCGGGCGGTCCATATAAGTTGTGAGAGATCTTGATATTGGGCTAGCACCACTACCGACACCAGCACCACGGCATCGAGGACAAAGCTCGACGCGAGGGTGGAGGCAACGGGGCAATCTGTCTCGTTGCCACCCCTGCCGCGCTGGACCGAAAAGAAGTCTGGAAGAGTCTCTCTGCATCTGTCGCTCTCCCACCCACTCGGGGTCGTGTAGGCGGCGGACGAGGGCACTCGGACGGGCATGGCACCGGGACCAGGGTCAGCATGACAGGGGCCAATGGGGCCGTGATGGAGGGCTGAGTCGACGACTTCTCAGGCGCTGCCAATTGCTGGAGACTGGCTCGAAGCGTCATTGGGGGAAGGTGGTCGCTGATGACCAGAGGGCGCCCATTCGGAAGAGTCGACGAAAGCGGCGAGCGAGGAGGGGAACAGTGAGGGTTGCAGGGATTGCAGAACTTGGGAACGACCCACCCGCCGCGCAGCCCTGAAGGCCCCAGGGACTTCGGGGATCCAGTTTCCCAACAGGGGCATGATGCTGCTGCCAGGTCCCAGGGGCAGAGGCGAGGTTTGGCGGGGCCGGAGGTTTTTGAGTGGAGCAGCAGTGTTTTCAGAGAGGTGGAGTGGCGGGGACACCAGGGGTGCCAATGCATGGCTTGGATGCTTGGCACTCACGACACACTCCCGTCCCCTTGGCTTGGCCATCTGACTCCGACTCCAACGACACGGCCTCCCAGCCCCAGACCCCGGCACTGAGATGTGAGCGATCGGTGACCTCACTCAAACCAGAACGTCGCTGCCTCCACCCCAGCAAGCAGGTTTAGTGCGCTGTATGCGTCCTATATTGGTATCAGGTTGGGCGTTTCTCTCAGACAGTCCGGATCGTGGGTGTTTGTTGGCTGTGGGCTCGAATCGCAATGCAGTTACTACTAAGAGAGTCGTATCCGAGCCCAGAACACAACAGAGTTGCCGTCGTCTGGTTTGTCATTGGTGGTTGCTCAACCAAACAGCATCTCGGAATGGCAAAAATATCATGCAGAGGAGATGAAAAGACAACCCTGCCTGCCCGTCCAAACCAACCATGGGTATCCATCTGCCCTCCACCACCCCTCATTGGCAGCACAGATTTTTCGGTGCGTACCCAGGGAGCTGGGGGTTCTGGCAAATCAACCCCAGTACTCCAAGTCTGGGCCGAGGGACGCGAAAAATAGAGGCTGTTGCCAAGCTTTGTTCATTGTTCGACGAACAGAGACCGATTTGGTATCGGCTGCAAATCGCAAGTTGCACCGTCGAAGCAGTCATTCGGGCAGGCTTATACAATGTACCTGTACTCGGGCCCGCCGATTTCACGATGGGGTGGCTTCTCATGGTGGTGGCTTTCTGTGGGGCGAGCGTTTCTCGAGGCCTCACTGCGCCATTATCAATCGCTATCGTCATCGTCATGGATCCTTGTTTGATGCTCTTGGGCGCGATTTCGTTGTAGGAAGGTAGATGTGCAGGCAGGCACAGGCAGAAGTGCGGATACCAACAGATCACTGTCATCATCGTCAGCCTTGACAGACAGGCCGAGACAATTTTTACCGTACACGAGGTCTCGCCGCCTTGCCCACTATCGAAACGGTGGATGCTGCTCGGGCCGCTCTGCGCGCGTCTCAGGGCATTCGCCAACCGTGCTGCCAAGCAGTGAGAATTTCTGCACAAAGGCGGAGTCCAATGTGCAACGGTTTTAAGCCTGCGAAGCTTAATGGGGCGGGAGCCAACTGAGGCCGCCGCCACCGTGGTGATTATTCTTAGATAGGCGTTCGGGTCGTGCGATACGTCGCTGTCGTGGACCTGGCTGGCTGATCTATCGTGGTGAATTCCAGCTTTTCTCCCCTGTACTTCGTAGGGCGTGAGTCGCAGAGCTGGGGCACTGCAACGGCGGGCTGGAGATCACGGGACCGTATCTGCTCCTCCGTTCCCAGGTTGTTCCTGGTCACGGCCCATCAGCGCCCACAAAATGTTTCCTGTTGCAATTGGTAAGCTGATGGACTGACGGGATGCTCCAAAAATTCACCAGTAGGGAAAACGACAAGACATCTTCACAGTACTGTACGATCTATCGAAGCCTCCAGGTCCTGTCCAAGCACCAGGATGTACCGATACCTCACCAGGGCATATTCCGCAACCTTAAACGGCGGTGGCCATTTAACCGACAAGTCGTCCATCACAATGAGGCGTTCTCGTTGGTGAGCATAAGCTTCCCTGACGCTCCCGCTTCCCGTAGCCGCGTCGTTTTGTGGCTGTCCTCCAGCGTCAATAACAATGTCGATTATACTGATCCTCTCAAGCTGGCCAGCTCTCATTCGAAAACCATCGTCATAGTAAGCAAGGTCTGCGCGGCAGACCCGGCCAGTAATGCTCCTCTATAGCGCTTCAACCACCGTCCCTAAAAGTACCCGAAGGCGACGGAAGCCGTCCTTGCGCTTTGACTGGCTTCTCGGCCCTTCTTCCATCCCCCGCCATCCTCTCCACAAGACACCACACCCTTGTCAGTCACACCCAACATCACCCCCCTTGTCACTCTCGCCTTGCCCATGCCCATGCTGATTGCTCCTTTTGTCGCTTGGCTTTCTCTGTTGGTTGCGCAACCCAGAGGCCCCTTTGTCCTGGGCCTGTTGCCACTCAGGGACGCCGATGCGCAGTCATTCTCGCATTCTGCAGAACAGGCAAAATCGGCTTCTGATTCGCCTCTTAGAATCTCGACTTGCCAGCCTCTCCACAGCGATCAGCTTCTTCGGACCCAGTCAGGCGACAGATGCTAGTTTCCAACGCAGTGGTAATTTCGCACAGCTAGCACGCTGCCTACAGGCTAGATCTAATTGCTTGAACACTATTGACTATAGGCATGGACTTGGCGATTATAAGCTCAAAGCTCATCCAAAGTGGCTGGATTTCTCGACAATGCTACACTTACCTGTCAGGAACTTTTCGTCAACGTGACAGACCGGGGGCCCAAGTGGCAGATCTCCATCGCCTGGCGATCGAGCGGCGTTGACACCGTCCTCGTGTCTTTCCTTTTGCCCAGAGCCGATGCATGCTTACATCTGGCCATCACATCACATCAGGCCATGTCTTTATTTTCTCACCCATCCTTTTCGCCAAAGGACCCGGAGATGATCTATCGTATCTGCACAATGCAGAAATTGAGCAAGTCGAAATCGAGACTTGGGGAAGGGGATTGACCGACCACAAGCAGTTGGTGTGCCACACTCGTTCACGCGACGCAGACGCAGGTCCCTGGCCCAAGACGTGTGCTCAAAGCTCTCTTCCATCACTCCCTGGTCACCTGTCAGCCACTTCCGCTGCATCCTGCAGATGGGTGGTGTGCTATGTTTTTCCTTTTTCTGCCTTTTTTTAGTGTGATGTCTCTGACAACGGCACTTCCATGTGAAGCAATGAAACACGCGGCCTTCTAAAACCTCAACAACTCGGCCGAGTAAGGGCCCAATTGCACGAAGCGCTGGCCTCCCTGTCGTTCATCGGTCAAGTTCTCATAACGGCCGAGAAAAGAGGCCGATGGCCGTTCCACGGTTCGTCATCGGCCCGCATGTCACAGACAGACCCTCACAACCGCCAACATTAACACCGGCAACGCCCGAGTCGGGTAAATATGTATTTGAGCAACTCACGAGGGTTAGCAATTGACGGCGGTCCCCATTTTCAGGCCTTGATTGACGATCTCCATCAGCTATTGCCTTCCCCGCGTTCTCCCCCAGACAACTTAATCTCCCTCAGACCCATTCGGCGCCTCGTACATCTCGAGGGAAATACTCCGTAGGTATCATGTGAACCCGACATGCGTCGCGGATCTACGTACTGCGTGCGCGTACACCAGAACTACGACTCCCGCAATCCAGTTGCCGTGGGAGAGCAGCATGAGTCCCAGACCACTTGCGAGACGCCGCCATACATCAGAGGCACCGAGTCTATTCCCAACACCCTGGACTTGGGCGCGGCCCAGATACCTCTTACGGTTGTGTGGCGTGCCATCCACTTCCGCCCTCATTTTCTCTTCTAGAAGCTTACTCAAGAGTTGTTCAGCTTTTTTTTGTCTCAGCTTCGTTCCAGTTGTGAACGTTGGGTCGCAAGCTCCGGACACCGTTTACGCAAGCGGGCACAATACCCTTGTGCCAAAGATCCTACACAGGGTAAATATGGGAAGCAACCGTGTATGATTGGGACGCAAAGCCATCACCTTGCCCCATCCGTTGGTTCGCCGTCAATAACTCCCCTACGGTAATGGCGGAGAACTGGAAGCAATTTGAAGCGAGGAGCGGATTGTACTAATGCCACCAATGGTGGCATGATCCAACTGTCGGGAACGATACATTAACACGGCACGCCGTACATTAGCGTCCATGCAACATCTCCAGCCGTTACTGATCAACCCTCGTCGATACCACCTCGACTAATGGACAGATGTCGATTCGATTCGAACTTCAAGTTTGACCGTTACAGTACCTGTCGGAAAAGATCCCCAGCCCATTCTTGTAAAGACGGCAATACCAATGAGATAGTGCACTTCTGGTTTGATTGACGCCTAATGGCGTTGATATCAGTTGGTAGACGCCAATTCACAGTAACAGTTTAAGGGATGGCGAAGGAGCCCCGTTGCTCACATCCTCCACCGGACCTTGCCGTGGCTAATCATCTTTGGCGTCAAATTCCCAAATGAAGAAGCCGGCAATCGAGAAATGCCACGCCGGTTTGCGGATGAAAACAGTTGTCGTCGTCAGGCACGGATCTCAAGGCTGTCGAGGCGACGAAGAAAAAAGACGCTCATGCTGAAACAACGGGTACAGCTTGGATCATGAAACCATCGAACCTTCGCATCCTCCAAAGAACAAGCGACTGTCAGCACGGTCCCCAGGACTCCACGCGCAACATCGACAGGGCCAAGAACGGCTCGGTTGGTTACCGAGTCAGGCGTGTCGTGGGGTTGGAGCTGAGCTGCCCCTTGTGTCGTGCCGGGTGACTAGCTTGATTTAGCTGCAAGGCCGAACGTGTTCCACCTCGATCGTTCAGGGGGGGGAGTATTTCTGCTCTCAAACAAACCTCTCAGCCTTTGCTCCCCAGATCACCTTGTGAGACCGGGACAGTACACATCCAGCATATCATGGTATGGCAATCAAGAGTACTCACAGACAACCCAAAGGAGAAATCGCCCACCCATGTTGGGTTTCGACATGCTCCTCTTCCGAAATCACACAGCGCTTCGCTTCCACGGGATTGCGTCGCGTCGGGCTCCAGGCGGATGGAGCCGATGAACTTTGGGCTAATGCACGAGTTTAATATGGACGAAAGAGGCACCCGTAGTCACCGCTTGGACAAAGATGTCTTGTTCAATTTCCATCCGTCCCCGGCCGTCGTCAGCTGCGTCCTGTCGACCACACTTTCCGGCCGTCGAACTGAGCCCCCTGATATCGGTCCGGTTAAGGGCTACATCATGTTGTGAGGCAACGGCGCGAATATCACTCCTCAAGGACCGCTCGAGCGCCAAACCGAGCTTCTCGAAGTGAACAGGGCTGGCTTCTTCGAGACGGGGTTTCAACGTTGTACTGGATGGTGTCATCCGCTTTCGTCCACGGACAGGGACAAGATGGGTTGTCAGTGAACCCATGTCTTGACCTGGCCGTCGGCTTGAAGGATTATGGGCTCCGTCCTTGGCATCGTTTTAAGGCTTAGAGTAATAACCCGAAATCCAAATCCCTCTCTCCGCCGCAGGTCCGTTTTGGGGGATGGGGAGAGGTTGGTCGATAGCCTCGGATAAGAGCTCGTCAAGCGGACTTGTCAACTCCGCTTTCACAAAGCCCACCGCTCACCTGCCATACAATCAGAGCTATATTAGAGATAGTATCTCGTCGCCGCCATGCCCTGTGCCATTAGGGCAGGCTCTGATATAGCGTCTTGTGCCATTCGTTTGACATTCAGTTGACCCGCAACCCCGGGGCCTCTTCCGTATGGCCACCATGAGGAGCCCAACGAGCTGGAAGCGAATCGTGCGCGTTTTCTCGATATCTCCAGCGCAATTCGCGCTCCCCCTTGCGGTTTTGCGGTCTACACAGGGGAAGGGAGCATTCTTGGGGTGGCTGAGAGGTTGAGAAACATGCGTTTCCTCATACGACAGCCCAGCCCAGTTTACCAGTCCTGGTAGGTGGGCGCTCGAGCCAGGGTGAGAGGTTCATGTTCCCCTGGTCCTTGAGGTCCGGGCAACGCAACCGCAACCCTATGAACCACTGGAGTGGATAGGTTTTCGACCCTGGCGATTTCTTTGCGGGAAGGATACGATCGCGTGCCCTAAACCTGGCATTTTTGGGTCCATGGAGGTTAATATATCGTCGACAGTTGTATCACCGGCATCGGGGCAGATGAGTTGCCAAGAATAAACCAAGACTGGCTTCTTGCCTCGACTTGGTTTGGGATAAGTTAGCAGTCATCAAGAGCCGTCTCCTGTGTCTTTCCGTCAGTCTCCGACCGGGGCAAGTTGCGGGTATGTTTCGATATAGCATCAAAGCAGTGTTAGATATCAAACCATTTGTTTTAAATAAGAACAACCGTCTTTTTACTCATGCGTCTTCTCGTTGCTTACGTGAAGGCTGTGAGTATCATCATGATGATTATGCGGGCTGGAAGAAGAAGAATCGTCATCATCCTGGTAATGGTGTGCAGAAGGAACGCGGAACAAACTTGATCACTAAGGGGATCCAAGGATAGTCCTCTTTGCAACCCTACCACCTGCACGGAGTACCGTTCGTAGACTCCAGTCCCATCTTCCTTTTGTTTAGCGGCCAGACCTCGGAGCTGGGTTTTAAGCATGCTGCCAGTATCATAGAGGTAGGCTGCCGTTGGTGCGAACGCCTGTAAATCGCCAGTTCATCTCAGGCGCTCGTCTCTTTGGGGACAGTCTGTAGGAACCGAGACGAAATTCCCCTTCATGGACCAGACCACATTCTCGGGCAACTTGTTCAACATGTGGTCTAAACACTCAACCAGCCAGTTCGAGTCAGCCGCCTATCGGGGAGAGAAGAGAGGATCGTTGGAGGCTACAGCCGTAGGATACAGAGGTCGGCACGCAAGGGCCGGGAAGCTCTGTGCAACTCGCACCTGCAGAGTTCGGCAATTCAGCGAGGGCCTATATCTGACCGATATTTTCTCCCTTACGGCCTTTGGTGGCGGCCCTGGCTTGTGGTCGCTGTCGCTCAACGGGAAGCTTAGTCCAAGATGCTGTTGATAGGTGAGTATAGGGTAGGCGGGTTTACAAAACCCTCTGAAAGTGACAGACAACTATCTCCTTATGTTTACATAGCTCGCCGGTGATCGATATGTAATAAAACGGTGATTTCTATATCTTGTAAGTATCTCAATAAGTATGTCGTATTTCAAATGATGCGGTTTGCCAGTTACAGCCCGATGACGATTATGTTAGCTAGCCCCGCCATGAAACATTTTAGGCTCACATGCTGCCAGTGATGACCTCAACCTCCACATATCTATCGCAGGACAAGACCCGTTCTCAACTGAATAATTCGACGTACGACCCCGACTAAACCCGCGCTAGAAGATCAAGAGAAAACGACCAAGCCCTATTAGTGCCCTACCAGAGTGAAATATCATCCTCGCGCAGATAACTACCTCCTACAGCCCGACCCGGCCAGAAGCCAGTCATTGACAACGACCAGTCATGACCGGAGAAGTCCACTTTGTATCTTCTAGACGGCTCTCAAATGCAGAAGGGGACCCGGTCTCTGTTGTCCGCGTGAGGAACCTCCAGACAACCATCCAAGGACCCAAGGATGCCTGGGGTCGTGGCGCAAAGCCGCAGCCTCTTCTGGTATCGGCCGAAGTCTCGCTGAACCATGCTTTCGGGTCGTCCTCATCGACCGACGCGGTGGCATCAGACACGGTGCACTATGGACTACTCAGCAAGGCCATCCTCAGCACGCTGGAAAAGCTGCCTAAGACTGGACTATCCCTGAGCGACGTCCTCAACAACCTCTGGATCGACCTCACGGGCTTCCGCTACAACGGCATAAGCTCCCAATCAGGGGAAGAAGCAAAGGCTTTTCTGGATAGCAGCGTGATTCGTCGCCTGACTGTCACGCTGGCTCTGCCGAAGGCGTCCCTGCTCGGAAGCGCCATCCGGCTCACTGCTTCTGCCCTCTTCGACCGATCGTCCATCACAGTACGAAGCCTGGAGCTGGGCCTCGAAGGCCTCAGGGTGCCGACACTCATCGGAGTCAACAGCAACGAGCGTAATGCCAAGCAGGTCGTTGTGGCAGATATCCGCATCGACGAGTATGAGACCATGTACGATGACTACACCGTACTCGAGAATGTGGTGGTGGATGTGAGTACATATCATGTATATTTGCGAAGCCGCATGCTTACGCCCTGCTATTAGGCCATGACAAAGTCGTCCTTTGAAACCCTGGAGGCTCTGGCGGCGGATCTGTCCGTTCACATCGCCAAGGAGTTGAGATCCAAGCGAGAAGAGCTATACGGTGGCATGATTCGGATTGCACTCGAGAAGCCGACGGCCGTGCCGCTCGCTGAAGCAGCCTGCGTGGAGCTGACAGTCAAGACAGAGGACGTCAAGACGGAGGATAAAACGGCCGAGGGTGTCAAGGTGGAGAACTCGAAGGCTGAAGATACCAAGATGGAAGATGTTAAGCAAGAGGAGGCATCAGAGTTGAAAGAGGAGTCCACAGAGAACACTGGAAAATAAAAAGGGGGAATAGGAAGTCTGGTCTATGTACGCTGCTCTCTACGTAATGGTTCGTCCTATCATGTTTCCAAGGTCAACCGCCTCCGGCTTGGATTGAATGAGTATCTGGTGAACACGTGGTGAAGCTGTCCGTCCGTAGCCTACTTTCTTGATACTCCGCCACGAGGAACATCACCATTTGTAACAGCATGGATGAAGCTGGGCTCTGGATCGAAGAGCATCACGTGAAAATGTTTGACGGCGTTCACTGACTGCAAAGCCCGCCAGTTCCTGAACCAGATTACCTAGGCAACCCGTCAGCTTTCGCATAGAATGGACATTTGTCGAGTGTGCTATACATGCTCATCCGGGACATGTTTCCGAAACGTCCTCGTCACAAAATCGTCGATTTCTCTCCTGGCCGCGTCGGTCAAGTCCCCCGTAGCAGGATCCTCGACAAGGTCAAACTTTGTCCACACGACGAGATGGGCGATTCTGGGGTCTATGCCGTACGGGGCGTCATTCCACAAGATCTTGAAGTCATCCTCGAACTGGAAGGGCGTGCCGCGCGGCGTTATCGGAGCAGCCCACCCGAGGCGCTGGGTGAGGATGAAGTTTGCGACACTGCCGTGTTCCTTAACTAGGTTGTAGGTGAAGGCCTTGTATCGACGGAGCTCGGACGGCACGCGCTTGAAGAGTTCGAGGCGGTTGGACTGGACAATCCGGCAGACTTCGTCCCATGAGGAGATGTGGTATTCCGCGTCGGGCGTGGACAGGATGCCCTGATCCTTCTCGGAGAGGTTCAGGAGATAGGCGGGGCACTCGCTCGTCCTATGATCCTCGGGGATGTTGTAGTTCCAGTATTGGAGAGAATCTGCGCTGCCCATGGTCCTGTTTCTGCGGCAGATTCGAAGCCTTGATTGGAGGGCAAGGGGTATGTAACCATGAAGTTACGGTGTGAGATGTCAAGGCTTTGAACAAGAGCGACCTGTCAAGAATAGTGACTTCTCAGCTGTGACAAGTCGTCTTGAGATATTGAAACGTCACGAGCGTCTCTTGGCGGTCAGGAGATTAGAACCAGGTCATCGTGAGTCTCTCTGATTGGTGATGATTCGTCAACGCAGCGACGAGTTTGGACGGTGAGGCTTGAAGCTCCCGGAACTGCCGCGTGGGGAACGGATCAATTTCAGAGCAAGTTCCCCACAGGGCTGCAGGCAGCAGACTGGATGCCATAAATATCAAACTCGCAATGGCAGACAATAGGCTATCTAGGCAGGCCTCATGGTCATACATGGTAGTCTTGAAGGGATCTTATCGGGTGCCACTGAACGATGGGGCTTGTATCGGCTTGCTCCAGGCTTAGGTTGGACGGATTACAAAACATCAATTGGCAATCAGGTTGAAGAGACATTGAGACTGCGCGCTTCAGCTAGGATCGTCAATTTGGCGGGGCAGCCTAAGCACCTCCACCAGGAGACCGGCTCATGGAAAGGCAGCTTCAGATCAGGAGCCACCGAGACGCAGGAGACCTTTTTAGCCGCTGCTGTGGCTTCCTGAGGCGAGAAGCCGGGGCGTGCATCATGATCTTGTTCGACCTGACTGGAGTATTTGTAAAAATGGGTTACCTGGTGGCAATTTTACATTCAAAGACTACAAGGGACGAGAAATATGGTGAGGGAAAAGTTGAAAGGCTCGACGAATGAATTAAACAACTCAATCGGCTATGCACGTCGGAAGAGATTTGGAGTGGCGGTCCGGCTCATGTCCAATGCCAGGCCCACGTGGCGGGAGGCATGAAAGAGTGTCACTGGGTTGATGAAAGCACTCCGGTTGCTGTTTGGTGAAAGGCTTTTAAGACTCTTCCCGGCCAACGGAACGAAACGGGAGAGGCGCCTTGACGACATTGACATGATAGTCTCAAAGAGCTGTCTCGGCCCGTGAGTCGGGGTCTCTTCGTTGCTGGCCTTGGCAACGACCTCGATGTTTGTTCCGGCCGGGTTGTTGTAGGAATGGGTTTCGGTGTGTTCAGTTGACATGGTTGACACCGAATAAATACACAAACTTGATGCTGCTCATGGGATGGGCCGAATTCAAGTTGGTGGTGGCGCACCAAAACCCGGCTCAACAACAGACCATGCGGCCAAGAGGACATCGCCGATCAAGTATCGCCGGGTTTCTCCCGCCACCATGAATCGGGAACGGTATCCACTCCAACCTTTACTATTTTTCTCATTTCGCTGGGCTAAGCGGGCCCCCCATTTCTTCCCAAGACTTGGTTTATCCAGCCAATCGACGGCGCTAGATATGCTAGAGCCCGCCTACTGGTCTGGCATGCATCAAACAAACAGCCTAGGAGCTTGGGCCGCTGGCCTCAAAGGAGCTTGGGGCACGGGCTCTTCATGACACCTGTACAGTACTAATAATGGGACATTTCTTACGAAGCAGAGTAATTGAGTGGCGTAACCAACCCAGGAGCGATATTTATTATGCCTCATCGTTGACTCTTGGAGCACCCGAGTGAGCGACTTATCGCCCTGTTGGGTGAGGGATCTTTGTTTTGCCGTTGCATCGCGAATGGCTGGTATCATGATGGTGTTGCTGCAAGCCTCGGGCATGCTGCATAGCATCTGCATCTGGACAAGGGGGCGTCCATCTGCTCGACTCCCGGTGTCTTTAGTGGCTCAATATAATCATCATGCCCACATCGTTACCTATCTGCTATCGGAATCAGAGACCTCGGCCTCGGCCTCCTCTGAACCATCGGTCATGGCCCGTCGTCAAACCACCTGGCGGGCCTCATCCCGAAAGCCTCATCCGCGTAACTGCGTGCCAATATAGTATGGATACTCCTCTGTGAAAGAGGAAATGGTCATGCCGGGGATCCTGGCCGGTTGGCACGCCACGGTGAGAGATCGCTGGTGCAAGTCTCCAAGTGGTGGGGTTGCTCCCATGTCGACAAAATTAATTATTACGACGAGATCCCAGTGCTGTACTTTGGATGTATCCGTAGATACGATAGAAAAAGGAGAACTCTTGACCCCATTCCCAGCTGTCGGTCGTGTTTATATTGCATCGTCTCCCCTTCTCCCTCCCCCCTTCTTCTCTTCCCATCATAGCTGGCCTGTCCAACTCTGTCATCCTGCTCGACTGCCCTTCTGGTAAGAAAGCCTCCATTCCCAATGCCTTCTCGGCTGTTCATTATGATGGAACATTTGCAATTGCAAGCCCCCGACGTCAACAAACTAAAACAACCAGACAACATCTGCGTGCCGGCTCAACAGCTAACACCGTACCAAGCAGGCCATTACCCGATCCATCATAACCTGAGCTGTCACCTCAAAAAGGCTTCCCTCCCAACCGAAAAGACAGCAACCGACCGAGAGGGAGGCAAAACCGCAACAAGGAAGCGATCAGTGAAGGGGCGAACGTCACTGTTACAACTTTAATCCGCGCCTTTTCCCCCATCAGAATAAAAAAAAAACTGGCCCAGCTTACACCCTTTTTTTTTTTCCCTGCTGAAGCTCGCCACCCCCACCGACTTAGGTACTGGCTGCTGAACCCGGACCACGGCCATCACCGCCCCGCATCGCCCACTCCCTCCTTTACCTCATTCCTGTCGCCATTTCCCTGATCGAACTTGACCTCGACAACCTCCTTGCTTCGTCTCCTCTTGGACCTTGGCTCTCCCATCTCCTCCTCCTTTGACGATCACGTCTTTGTTCCAACCACCCAGCAAAACCCCTTTTCATAACCGTCACAATGGCTAGTGCAATCAGGAGCGCGCTGCCTACTCACCTCAAGCCCAATGCTGGCAATGAGGAAGAGGCCGTCTTTGAGCGTCGTCACGGCAAGACGCGCAGTCACATGGTGAGTCCTCACCGTTCCTCCGGTCCCTCAGTCCGGTGAATACCTCAAATCTGCCACTCCTGGGATCTTTCCAGGCGGTTCCAAGCTGCAATCGGTCAAGGAAATGGCATCTCGTCATCCCCGGTGCATCTCTCTCCCGATGCTTAACTGGACCGCAAACCAAGGCTCTCGCTCCATCAATCGTTGTTTCCATGCATTCACAGGCACCGGCCGGTGAAAGACGAAGTATTTGGCCTCGTCTCTTGTCTTCACGGTTGCTCTGTTAATGTCCTGGATTACGCGACCAGCATCCAGCCATCTATGGTGCCTGGACCTCGTTGCGAAGCTTCAGTCTTCCTCCTTGCCCACCTACTCTCGCTACACCAGTTCTCAAGGCCATATTTACTCAGGCCATAGTCGCCCATGACCAAATCATCTAGATTCTTGTAGTTTACTAACTCATCATGCCTCAGGCCTTCGAGAACACGTCCACGAACGTTGCCGCCGCCCAGATGCGAAATTCTCTGACCAACCTCGCCGAGACCGTTAAGGACCCCGAGCAGAAAAAGGCAAGTTTCCTTTCCCCGAGTTGGCGAATTATGGTCCGTTCAGCATAGGCTGACCATGCTTTGCAGCTGTTCGAGACTGAGATGGACAACTTCTTCGCGCTCTTCCGACGATACCTGAACGACAAGGCCAAGGGCAACGCCGTGTATGCATCCCCTTGGGCAGAAAATATCTAGCTCGGCTGCTGATGATCGCATAGAGACTGGGACCGCATTGCACCCCCTGCCCAGGGCCAGGTTGTAGACTATGAAGACCTCGCCAACACCGAGTCCGTCCAGTTCCTGAACAAGCTGGCCGTTCTCAAGCTCAACGGTGGTCTCGGTACCTCGATGGGTTGCGTCGGCCCCAAGTCGGTCATTGAGGTCCGTGACGGCATGTCTTTCCTCGATCTCTCGGTGCGACAGATTGAGTTCCTGAACCGCACCTACAATGTCAACGTGCCCTTCATCCTCATGAACTCGTTCAACACCAACGACGACACTGCTGCCATCATCAAGAAGTACGAGGGCCACAACGTCGACATCCTTACCTTCAACCAGTCCCGATACCCCCGAATCTACAAGGACTCGCTGCTGCCCGTCCCCAAGGACTTTGACGCCTCCATTAACGAGTGGTACCCTCCCGGCCACGGTGACGTCTTCGAGTCCCTGTACAACTCGGGCATTCTTGACAAGCTCCTGGAGCGTGGCATCGAGATCATCTTCCTGTCCAACGTCGACAATCTTGGCGCCGTCGTGGATCTCCGCATCCTGCAGCACATGATGGAGACCAACGCCGAGTACATCATGGAGCTGACCAACAAGACCAAGGCTGACGTCAAGGGTGGTACCATCATCGACTACGAGGGCTCCGTCCGCCTGCTCGAAATTGCTCAGGTCCCCAAGGAGCACGTCAACGAGTTCAAGTCGATCAAAAAGTTCAAGTACTTCAACACGAACAACATCTGGCTCAACCTCAAGGCCATCAAGCGGGTGGTGGAAAACGATGAGCTCGAGATGGAGATCATCCCCAACGGCAAGACCATCCCTGGTGACAAGAAGGGCGAGTCCGACATCTCCATCATCCAGCTTGAGACGGCTGTTGGTGCTGCCATCCGCCACTTCAACAACGCCCACGGTGTCAACGTGCCCCGTCGACGATTCTTGCCCGTAAAGACTTGCTCGGATCTGATGCTGGTCAAGTCTGACCTGTACACCTTGAAGCACGGTCAGCTCCAAATGAGCGCCGCCCGCTTCGGCGATGCGCCACTGATCAAGCTTGGCGGTGACTTCAAGAAGGTCTCGGACTTCCAGAAGCGAATCCCCTCCATCCCTAAGGTGCTGGAGCTGGATCACCTCACCATCACGGGTGCTGTGAACCTCGGCCGCGGTGTGACACTGAAGGGCACGGTCATCATTGTTGCCACCGAGGGCAGCACCATCGACATCCCCCCGGGCTCGATCCTTGAGAACGTTGTCGTGCAGGGCAGCTTGCGCCTGCTGGAGCACTGAATTAGAAAGAAACAGGTCTGGACCGCTATGTTGTAGGTGCCAGGAGGGCCCGCTGGACGTTGGACGTCACTTCATCACGGCTTCTTCAGAGGGCATAGAGACGACGCGAATGCGGGACAAACGCAATAGGCGGAAGAGGGGAGTTAATACTGAGCATGGCTGGAGAGTCCCTCGACTTGCGGACGAAAGGGGGGCCCGGCTATGGGCGGCAAACCCTCCACCTTTGAGCGTGGATGATAGGTACCCTTGTGTATGTACGTACTTGGCAAAACAGCAATACTAGCTCGCTACCTCTACATAGGTGTGGCATAGAGCACATTTTAATTCAAAAAGGACAAGATCAATTTCTCTTGAAATGACGGGAGCTTGGAAAAGGATTTGGCGATGACTCAAGATGAGACGCGCCACCAGATGGCATTGACTTGCCGCGCGACTGGAGTTATTGGGAGCGGCTGTTCTACCCCAGCCACCATAGCCGGAAGGTCTATCCTAATTTTGGGACCAGATCTAAATCTTATTAGAGAACTTGGTGGGCTTGAGGTAGACCAAAAGTGGCCAGTGGCGGAAATGTTAAATATGATGGCGTCCAGACTTGCTTGGCTCTTGGGGAGATGGAAGCGCAGTGGAACACGAGAAATCGCATCAAACAAGGTTGCCTCGTACTCACCCATCTGGGGAACGGAAAGTCTTTGATGCCGCAGGCCGCTACTGCGGTATGAGTGAGGGATGACGACTTGTCTGAAGAGCCTAGGTATGAGGGGATTGGAGGGGGGTGAAGATGGAATCCCCTCCCCCAAAAAATAATTTAAAAAATGGGCTTCATAGATCCTGAGATTAAAGCGCTATTAAAAAGAAATCACAGGACTGGATCAGCGATAATGGGGGTCAATTGGCGAGACATTTCTTCTTCATGTTTGGTGTACATACATTGGCTTTGGAACCCCATGTATGGAACAGTTGAATACCGAATGGGCTCCGTCAACTACCGACGCAGCCGATGTCATTGTTTCTTGGTGCAAGGCATTGATCAACCTAATGTGAGTCGATGGCCTGGCCAGGGAATGGCCATGCTCATTGGCAACTAACAACGCCGAGCGCCCAGCCGGGAACCCGGCGTCTGGAAAAAAAAAGCCGCCCGGGGAGATGATGGGATGGGAGAATGGAGTGAACGCTTTGGTGACGAAACCTGGTCCCGGAACATCCTGGGCCTTCTTGGACAATACCTCCCCAATAAGGTCTAGCTCCCACACGGAGGCTGGTCATTCCAATGGACGGCAATGTAGGTCGTTGCATTCGGCGGGGCGAAAGGGAGATTGCGTCGCCGGTGCAGCCCAACGGGGGACCTGGTCGGCGAGTGGGGAGAGGCGCGAGAAAGAGTGGGGATCAAAAAGAGAGACAAGGGTGGGCGAGATGGACGCCAATGCGACGTAGGTTCAGACCAGGAGAAAAAGCTGGGGATCGTTGCTGTTTGCTCTGTGGATGAATGATTTGCCTTGTCGGCCTTGCCATGACGATCCATTTTCTTCTTCGACGATCCACCGCCGCTGATAAATTGGCTCATGTGTTCTATGTCCGCGTGCCTCGATTTGATTTGTTTTTGGAGTCCATTCATCAACCTGGACAGACAGGCAGGGTTCTTTCTTAGTTGATAATCGGAGAGAGCGAAACAGTGCTTCCCCAGAAGGAAAGATTCTGCCTAGCATTCGGCCAGAATTGCTTGGCTGTTGGGAGCCCAACCAAGGGAGTGATGGGTGCGACAATGATGAGACGCACCAGAGGCGGTGCAGCGGAATCCATAGCACCAGCGAGTTGGCGTGGCGTACATAGGTAGTGAGAACGTCAGCCGCGTGTGCGATGCACAACGGCTCTGTGCTATTGGCGTTTCGTTCCCCAGGCTGCGTGGTTTCTTCTGCGTGTGGTTGCCAATGCAACCGTTGTGCAATTGACCATTGACGGTTGACGGTGGCTATCAAACTTGGCTCAAAAGAGGTCACGACCACGAACACGACGCGCAGCTTTCCGACCATCCATCAAAGCTCAGCCACCAAGGGATTACGTGCTGAATGGTATGGAAACATTAAAACATGCTGCCGAAGAAACAGAACCCCGACATCGCTTGATGTAGGTTGACGCTAGAGGCGGAGCGGCGGGAGCCAACCTGAGAACCAAACTCCGGCCTGTGTCACCATTGAGGAAGCCTAACGATGTTTGACCATCCTGGACGAACGCCAGAGGCATTGCAATGAATTCAGCAAGTCTCCAGGTTTGTTCGGCTTTTTGAAGCAAGATATGAAGCCAAAGAGCGTCGAAGGAGCCGGTGGGTACGACGATATAGGAACAGCTCCCGTCGATCATGCAAAGCTGGGTTCAAAAGGTCTTGCTTAGGAGTAGGTATGCTGGGTTATTGCTACGTACTTGCCATGTTCTGTCTGACCATCTTTTGCTCGTTGTTCAACTTTCAGCCCAAGCAATGCAGCCACCACGCCGCCACCAACGGACAACCACCAGCCCAGCCGCACATAGGAGCAGCTCAACGCTAGACCATTGAACAGACTAGACACGTTGAAGCCGCTGAGACGGCAAGCTCGCTGCGAGCAATCAGGGACCAACGAAGCCAGCACATTGAGAGACGGAGCGCTCCTTTCATCGATGTCTCCCCAGAACCATCAGACTGAAAGAATGGCAAGATCTGCCCAAGTGGACTGCAGGGAACAGATGCAGAGCAAGCTCGCCATTGGAGCTATTGAATTCCCAAGGGGGGCCAGGTCATTAAAGTGTGGCCCGAAGAGGAAAGGCGTGCGCACCAGGGAGGCCACTTTCCAATAGCGGCAAGCGTCCAGACCGCCGATGAGGGATCAATCTCTCAATAATTGCTGCGGGCGAATGCTAAGATTTCCAGGAAGGCGACTGCACCAGAGCGGTTGGCGACATGGATTCTTGTCCCGTGCTTGCCCATCATACCTGCAAAATTTGCATACAGTACGGCAAGAGTCGCTGTGGATATTTACTCTGACCTAATCAAGCTGAGGACCGAACGGAGGGTAACGTACCCCGACCCATCCACAGAAGAACAAAAGGCTATTGGGAGCTTGTTCAAAGGCTTCCAGCGGCTATTCTTGCTCATAGCCAGCTGAGGTAGGTCTCCCACACACTCCGATCAGCGCCGGAGAGGCGCGGTTAAAAATACGTACTATTACCAAGTGCCTGAGTAAGGCTGGGGTGGATGGCCCCGACGCAGGCTGGAGAGCCAGGATGAGAAGTGCTCCAGGCTTCGGAACACCTTCGCCAGATGCTCCTCCGGAGAGAGAGTCCAGGCGAGTCGGGCTTGGCTACCGCAGTGTTGGCCAGAATTCAAAACTGCTCCAATAGCCTCCCGGCATGTCCGCCCTGGAGCAATGTTCGTCGGAAGGTGACCAGTAGAGGCCGAGAATCTGGCCCAGGGGCATGACAGGCCTCAGCAGAAGGCTCCAGCTGCAATGGATCGAGGTTCAATGAGGGCCGCGCTCTCAGTGGGCGGTGTCTGAGGTCTCTGTGGGTTTCGCCGGGCGCGTGCCTCCCTACTGCCAGGCACAGCAACCCCCCCGGATGTCCTGCGGGCCGGGGTGACCCTGGACGCGCCCACAGCAAGCTCGAAGCTTGGCCCACACCGGCATGCTCGACTGGGGCTGGCTCATTTCCCCAACAGGGTTTGATATCGTCCGTTCTAGTTCGGGGGCTCGGGGGTCCGTGGCCGGCCGGCCAGTGAATGGAATGTGATGATGAAAGGTGCATTTAGCGAGAGAGGCCAAGGAGCATTGGTAGTGGGTGGCATGAAGCGAAGAGCATTGGCAAACCAGACCAGGCCATTGAACCAAGGCTAGGACAGGGAAGTTGCGAAAGGCAGGGTAAAGGTGGGAAAGGCTTGAAAGAAGAGGGGGGGAGAACCTATCGTCACTCTCTCCACGCCTCACACACCCGGCAGAGAGTGACTCCCATTGTCGACGGTCTTGCTTGGCCCGGCGCCTGCCCAATCTAGTTTATGTCCCCTTTTTAATAGTTCTTCATCTCCGCCTCCCTTTATAATATCTCTCCCTCCCCTTCCTTTTCTGCTCTCACTCTTCCTCTCGCTCTATCAACGATCGTCCTTCGTCAACTTACTACCTCGTTGTTCTTACCTACCTAATGTAAGTCAATAGTCTTGAGACTCCTTCTCATTCGGATCCCTTCAACCCAACCTGGACCTTTTGGGCCTCGGCTCTCCCTTGCACTGTCAACTGGACCCCGGACGCCTGCACTGGCACTGGCATTGGCACTGGAAACTGCCTCTCTCAGTCACCGATTTTACTGCCGACTCGACGATTTCTTTTGTGCGGCAGCGGAAAAGTTAAATTATCGGTTGAGATACGGTGTCGGATACCGTCACCGAGCAACCTAGAGTCGCGAGCTTTGTCTCATCGCCTGCCCGCATCACAACAACTCTGTTTCTCCCCCCGCTTATACCACAACAACAAACACCACAATTTCAAACGGCATTCAAGACAAGCAATCGGGAATATTGACTAACTTGGCCTGGTAGTAATTACCAGTCACTCTTTTCAAGCCGCCCTTCCCAACCTTCAAAATGAAGTACACTCTCGCTACCCTTGCTGCCCTGGCCGGCGTCGTCATGGCCGAGCCCAAGTTCCTCAACACCGAGTTCGACGTCGTCGAGGGCAAGCCTTTCACCATCAAGTACACCGGCTGTGACTCTGGTTGCACCATCGTTCTCCAGAACGGCGAGTCTGATGACCTGAAGGACTACAAGACCCTGACCGGTAAGTTTCACTCCTCCTGCTTGACCCATGGAGATGAGCCCTCTGACCCTGTGCAGCCTCTGCTGAGGGTGACTCCTTCACCTTCACTCCCTCCGGTCTTCCTTCGGACACGTACAACTTCAAGATCACCGACAACTCGTCCGGCGAGGAGAACTACTCCAGCCAGTTCACCTACCAGGGCGATGGCGTCGCTCCCACCTCTGCTGAGGAGACCTCCGCTGCTGAGACCACTGCTGCCGAGACCAAGAGCGACGAGGCCACCTCTGCCCCCGCCACCACCGAGGAGGCCACCACTCTCACCAGCCTGACCAAGTCCGTCCACTCCACCAAGGCCAAGACCACCGAGCTGCCTACCATCAGCACCCCTGCTGCCACGAAGAACGCTACCACCCCCATCCCTACCTCCAAGAAGCCTACCAAGACCGAGGGTGCTACCTCGACCGAGGAAGGTGAGTAACGTCGACTTTCCCAACGTCGCTCGATCAGCTGTGCTAACCCAGATTACCAGCTTCCGAGACTGAGCCCACCGCCACTGGTGAGGCCACCACCGTCCCCGACAGCGGTGCCGCTCGCATGACCTCCTCGCTGGCCCTCATTGCCGGCGCCGTCATGGCCATGGTCTACCTTAACTAAGTTATGGGCATGATGTTTACGGGATTTGGCGGGTGGAGAGCGGTTTGATGAGTTTCAGCTTTTTCGGTGTATAATCTTCTTTAATGGCCTCTGTTTTTTCGGTTACCCCATGAGGCGTCTTCGGCCGGCAGTTCTACTGAAGAAGCCCGTGTTGGCTTCTCTGAGTGTATTGAGCGCCAGGTATTTAGAATCACAATCGGACTCAAAGTTGGTCTACTCTATCCTATATCTCATGGCTTGGAAGCCAATATCTGTGAATTCTATGCTCTACCTCTATGGTGCGTGCCCGAGCGACCGACTACGGATAGCCGCTTCATCTCGTCCCAGATGAGATGCAGGGCGCTGCGTGCTCCGCCTCTGGCCCAGCTTAAGGCCTCTCCGATTGCCATGCTCGACGCTGTGGAGAAGGAGGCACGACGATCGTTCCCGTCGTCCAAACTTCTTGTTGGCCGTTGGCCGCCGTCGCACGTCACACAGACAGGGCCCCCCTTCGATCTGGCATGCCTGGTCAGGGCCCAATTGCTGTTTCAGAATAGCGACTCGCCGGGGGCGAATCTGTGTCGCCTCGGCCGGCAGGCATGCAGGCAAGCAGCCACGGAAGGGGTAGCCCTGCTGGATCGATCCCATGATGTGCCTTGCCATTATCGTTTATTTTACTTTCAATTTTCTTGTTCTTTCTTCCGGCGTGGTTCTGCTTCTTGGCGCGTTTGAGAGGAATTGGTACCATCTGAAGGATCGTGATCATTAATTGTCTGGTGATGTGGCAAGGATTTCCTAGTTGTGGGCGGTGGTACGATGGAGGAGCGAGATGGATCGCTCGATCCTTTGATAACATGTATATGAATGTGTTTCCTACGAGCCTCTAGGTCAAGCACCGGGAATGGTCACGGAGGGCGGGCAGGGCCGGATATGTACACGGGTCTGAGATTCAAGGCCGCCTCAACGGAATATATGCACCGGGATGGGGACGAGGGGATTCGAGCACAGAGGGGCCGGGCTAGACTGTGTCGATTGATTCATCTTATGAGCAAGGGCTTGTGCACCTCGGGGAGCGAGATGCTGTGGGACAACAAACTGTTTCAACGTTGTCCTTTTCCGAGCTGTCGCGATCTGATCTGGTCTGATCTTGTTGATCTATTCACTACTGACTGGCATGTCCTTCCACTCCCTTGCAGGAGGTGCTGTTTTGTGTGTCTCGCTCTCAAAGTACATACATTCCTGCCCCTCTCTTTTCCGCCGTGCCTTATGGTTGGCTAATCACAAATTTCGTAGGTATCTTACAGCATATACTAACGACAAAAAAAAAAGGAGAAGAAGAGGGGAGATGATGGCATCTCGTGCAGATAGAGATGATGTACATGAAACGTGGAGCCGCTCGTGACAGCTCAAGATGAGAATCCTCCCGGCCCGATAGCCTTGATGCGCGGCCGGGTCATTACTACCCCCTCAATATCGGTTTCGCGCCTGGCATGGGATCCTCGTGGGTAGAATAAATGAGCGACTTTTTTTTTTTGGAACTTTTCTCTTTCCTCGCTCTTTAGTGTCGAGGAGCGGCGGCCCCAGGCTTCTTTGCAAGGATGATGGGGCTCGCCATGTCAGCCCAAGCTCCAACGCCGCATAGGCCCCAGGCCGATTCGTGGCCGGCAGCGGGGCTGAAGGGTTCGGTGAGGTCCGGCGGCGACATGTCGGAGGCGCGGGTGTGGGAGCGCTTCGGCGGTGGCTTGGAGCCCGGGTCGGCGACGCTCGGGCGCGAGCGGTCGTTCAGCTGGTCGAGCCGGAGTATGTTGGAGGCGGTGAGGTTGTGGACGGAGCCGCTCAGGGAGGCCGGAGCAATTGAGGCTGGGGCAATTGAGGCCGGGGCGGGGCCGGTTGTTTCGGAGGCGGAGGAACCGGTACGGACAGAGGGTCCAACGATGGTCCAGGGCTCCTCATCCATCATGTCCTCGTCCTCGGGCATCTGGGAGGAGTCGAGGACAATGGACATGGACGCTTCGGATGTTGGAGGTGCCGGGTGCTCACGATCGGGGTCGTTGCCCATGATGACATCGATCTTGTCCCCATAGATGGAGTTGGACAAGTCGGGTTCGTCGAGGATGATGGAGGAGGAGGGCGAAGGGAAGCAGTCGGGGGCAGTATCCATGATGGGTCAGGCGAGGTGGATAATAGTGAAAGGCCGCGGCACTTTTGGCCAGCTACCGTTGCTACGCAGTAGGGTAGGTAGGGTAGTCAAGTTGTCGAGGCACAGCACGCCGGGGAACGAATGGTTAATCGGGGGTATAAGAACGTGTAAGTAGCTGAATATGGTTTTACAGGGCAGAGTTTAGGTACCAACTTTCGTCGTTGAGTCCTTAGTGGAAATATTGGGAGAGGGTTAGAAAACGAAGGGGGAGCCAAGCCCTTTATCAACCTGATCAGATGCCGCCTTCTCGCAAGCATGTCACACTTCCCCAGCCCGTCGGCGCAATTGGCCATTGGTGGGCAATGACTGAACAAACCAACCAGCTGCCGCAATTCCAGCAACACCAATTCGGGACCGAGAGTGGCTCGTAAAGGGTGATGCGTTGGCAAGCGTCTTAGCAGCAAAGATACCAGGTACAGCAGGTACCTCGGAGGCATTACGATTGTTCAACTAGAACCCGTGGTCCCCAATCCAAAGATGGAAGTCACCTACCCTAGAAAAGAGATCCAAGGGACCGACCTCGTGCTCGGAGCTTTGGAAATGTGGCATGACCCGTGCATGCAACCAAGCAGCCTCCTTACCCTAATTCGACCAAGAGCTAAGGAAAAGGTGGCTATCAAGAGCCTGTCGCCGCCAACTGCCCGCCTCACTCTTGACGCCCGGCTACATACTGTGCTGGATACTATTGCTGAATCGGGCCGGGGATAAAACGCCTGGGCTTTGCTGGTGGTGGTTGATGATGTTGGTGAAGTGCTCTGTCATCTGTGCGACACATCCTCGGCGTCTCTTCCCATGTCGTTGAATCCTTGCGAGCGATCGACCAGGAAGGACCGTCTGGTAGGCAACACGTGGGGTAGTCGATGAGGTTCTGATGGCATGAACTACACTGGAGGAGCGCACTGGGGAAATGACATCACCAACTAGTGATAAGCATAAAACACACGAAGAGTCCAGTTCGGTTCAATTGGCTGCCAACAATTGCATAGGGATTCGTCGATTGTACAATATTCGGGTGCGTCGGCATTCCCTTTTTCTCGGGGCAACCGACGGTGTGCTTGCCTGCGTTGCTACGTGTTTCATGTTTCGATGGCGTCGACTGGAAGAGGTAATCTCAAGGTCACCAGACAATTTTGAGCCTCATCTTCCCATGTCAGCAGCCCGTCCCAAGAGAAGAATTGTCCTTGTTTGGTCTTGTCTCGGCCAGGGCCACGCGTCTAGAAGCTGGAGTGAGTCATGTCGTTTCATACCTCCCACCTGGCAGAAAGGCCGTCCCTTGAAGCTGCACTTTCCTTTGCACATTTCACTTGCACTTCGTGATGTAGGAACGGCTCACCAACACTTGGGGCGTGTCTTTGCCCACACAGTTTATGCTACAATACCCTATTCATGCGTTAATGAGAGTAGCTAAGTGTTTGGTTGTTTCCTTGCTTCTACGAATACATCGAAAAGACATCTCTGGTTTAGCGGCGGTTTCGCCCGACCCCAGTCCACGTCATGCCCCAGGCAGTTCCTGCAGCTTTCAGCTCTCGAGGTCTCTCGGACATCATCATCTCGCCCGAAAACAATGCCAACCCCCAGGTACACTGCATGCATGCTCTAAGACGGATGTCTTTACTGGCCGAGGCCGCCCTGGAAGAAGGTCAAGATGCCGTCCCGGAGTGGCCATCCGCCGACCTTGTTGTCGAGCATCGCTGTGAGGAATACCCCGAGCACATCTGAGCTCACGTCATGCCCTGCGTCAAGAATTTTCAGCTTCACCTGAAACCCCAGCTTCTGTAGCATCTCCTGGGCCTCTTTGCCGTGGTCGAATGAGACAGTCTGGTCCCCTCGCCCGTGCAGCAACAACACGGGCGTGTCGACGCCTGAAGCTGCGGCCCATGCATCACGAGCCTCCCACTCAAAGCTCCGGAGAAAGTCGACGACGCGATGGCGCATTGCGTCGCTCGCCTTCTCCAAGGAGGGCCGGGGTGCCGGCAGGGAATCGATCGGTCGATGAAAGAGCTCCTCGTCCTTTTGGTTGAAGAGACTGGGGTCGATGGCCATGTCGTTCTTGGCGCCGGGCCCGGTGCTTTGACCCATCTCGGGATGCCAGCCATCGTCCTGCGCCGATATCTGGTTTCGGAGAGGAGACGGGGCTATCCCACGATGCATACCCTCGGATGTGCCCGGTCTGTCCTGCGGGTCCACGAGCTCACCCGTGGTCGCAACACACTTGACGTCTCCGACGAACGGCATCCAGCCTCCGAAACCAAGAAAGCCACCCAGTGGTAGCTCCATCTCCATCAGGGCGAACATGGCAACGGCGCACCCTGTCCCCACGCCGCCTATGAACACGTTCTCCCGCCCTATCACACTCGCCTCGTCCGCGATGACCATGTCGAGCTGCTCTGCGGCGTACGCCACATGTCTCCACTGCGCCGGACTCGCAGTCGCCTTGCGCTCCTCTCCAGGATACTCCAGGGCGTACCAGTCGCGACCTCCCTCGGCTGCGGGCAGCGGGCCATCTGGGAAGACGAAGCGGGTTCCGGGGAGGATATGGCTGACGGCGCATGAGCCCAGGGCCTGGCAGAGGGCCTGGCAAAAGCCAACTCCTGAGGAGCCACGCTCATGGAGGAGGATAAAGGTGCTGTTGTGCCTCGCGGAGGGCTTGACCTCGTGCATCGTCAACTCTTCGTTGTTCATGATGTCTCGTCGAGTCTTTCTCGGCTGCAAGTTGATACTGGCTTGAAACTTCCCGTTCAGTGAGGGAGCAGAATCATAGAATCTTTGGCTGCCCGTAGTAGCCAAGGGGCATCATCGCCTGTAAATATTGCAAGTCATGGGGTCCTTTCTTTGAGGCTTGGTCGTTGTTCCTTGAGCCAATGTTCTGTCGTGCGCGCCCAGTTGATGCGGCACCGAACAATCACAGAGATGAATCCCAACATACCAATGGTCTCAGCGAACAGTGTATCTATCCCTGTGCTCCCTGGGATGTAGAACATTGTGGCAACTGGGTAGGTAGGGATTGCGGAGTGTCTGAATGGAGTCCTCATTTCTCTAACCAAAAGCCAATCTTTGGAAACTCTCACTTATGCCTCGATTACATGAGTGCCTGGTGGTGTTCTACAATATCCAAATCAATAATAGGGCCGTTCATAAAGTGTCCAGTCGTGTTCCGATACGCCATCCCCACCCCCCCTTCAGCTCGCATCAACGTCTGCCCCGATCGATCCAAACGGGCCGCTTCGTTCTCTCCGCTCAGCTTCCATGCTGGCCGCCATGCTTCCCTTCCGCCGTAGACCGGGAGCCTTGAACTTCCTGACCACCTGGTATGACCTGTCCAGCTCGTTCTCGACTGCGCACCTAATCCGCAAGGCCGCCACCGCAGGCCACACGCTCCTTTCGCCCCTCAAGATCCAATAGTCCAGAGTCTCTCGCGTAGGTGTTTCCAGCAGCCGCACAAAGTCTCCCGCCGTCACCTCTGGCACAAGCATCATGGAGGCGGCAGGGACTTGTTCGTCAACCAAGAAGCGGCGGATACCTGCAGGTAGGAGGCGCAGCGTATCTAGCTGGCGCAGACGATGTCGTATTTCGAGCCCAACCATCCGGACCAAAAAGGCAGATACTTGTGTCGTCTTACTTCGGGCCTCAACCAAGGACGGCCCATGCATGTCAGACTGAATAAAAGGGATGAGGTACGGTCGAGCTTGGCTGACGATAAAATGGTTGACGTTGAAAAGCTCGGCAATGCGGCGCAGAGGCGAGTCACGGTCAGAGTAAGACGTGTGCGTCCAGTGCCGGAAGTCGATCGTGTTGGCTGGCGCCCACGGCACGATGTGCCCATGAGCATCCTTGCAGAGCATCGTAGTCTTGCGACGCCCATACAGCGATGGAGAAGACGCATTGGATGCCACAGCAGCTGTCCAGATCAACTAATGCGGGTTAGCACCGATACAACAGACAACGGGATCAGGACATACCACGTTGGGCGCCGTGAGGTAGTTGAGGAGTGTCGGGACGCCTCCCTGGCCTTCTGTTGCGACAGTAATGTTCAAGACTCGCTTGCTACGGTTGTAGGCCTCCTCGAAGGTCAAGTCGCCCACATTTGCTCGCACACAGTCTTCCAGGACCGTAACGTCGAGGAAGTAGCCTTCTTTTGAGAAGCGGCGTATCCTCCGCAGTAAAGTTTCCCATCGTGATTGTATCGTCTGCCTTGTCGAAAGCTCGCCGTTTTCGCTTCCGCTCTTGGGGGCAAACGCCGACAGGTCAATCCCATCACCACTCAGGACCTCTGGCAGCTCATCCTCGGTGTGTATCGCGACCAGAGCCGCGATCAATGCACCTGTAGCTGTGCCAGTTATGATACGGGGGAGCAAGCCACGCAAGAAGAGTGCCTTCACCACGCCGAGATGGCACATGCCAAAGATGGCACCGCCCTGCAGGACGAGCGTGCTCCTCCCAAAAGCCTGTCTCGTATCATGAATGCAGTCGAGTTTCATCTGCGTAGTCAACGACGGGCCATTTCCATGGATGGCCGAAGGACTGGTGGGGAGGGCACGAATGTCCTCCACTGCCTCGGCAATCTGTGTAATATATTCTTCGATAAGATACTTGGTGCCGGCGAACGATCGGTTGTATAGCTTCGGCGACGTTATATTTCCTAGGTTTCTCACGAGACCGGATCGTAGGAGGTTAACCAGCTGCTGAAAGTTGCCATCTTCTCGGGCACTGGCGAGGGAGTCGAGTCGTTCCGCGATGAGTCTCCAGTCGTAGTACTTGGATGCTGGGTTATTCCTCCTACCGTGCGTGTTAGCCTAGGTCATGTGCCAGAGAGCGACGGGGGGGTTGGTCGTACCAAAGATCAAGACCGAGGAGGTTATCCAAGTGCAGCGCAGCTTCTTCCCAGTCCTCAAAAGCCTCAGCGGACCGCAAGAGGTCCAGCCACAGCTCGACGGGGCTCTTGCGCGTGTACCAGGTGCGGAGCTTCTGCAGCAGCATGGTTAGGAGGCGAGATGGTCGCAGGCCAGAGAAGCCATGGGAGGAGTTATTACCCTCTGCCAGAAGCTGGCTACGTCGACGACGACACCCCAGACGGCCACGACTACCCCCATTATCGTTGCCGAGGGACGATCACAAGCACCATCGAAGGAGGGCCGAAGGAGTCGGTTCGGGGAGAGAGCTGCACGATCACGCGCATCTAGGTCATCGTAGGGAATCTCCGATGCCACATGCAAGGCTGGCAAGTGGACTTTGGCGTCTTAGCCTCCGCGATAAGAGCTGATGGCGCGAGCTTGTGTCCGTTTTATAGGATGCGTTGAACTGTTGTTGAGTTCGTGGAGCTCCCCGCATCGCGCCGCCCCCTTCAACAAAGTGCAACGCTTGACGCTAAAAACGTAGGCATGTGATTGCCGATAAGATCACCGGCCACTGCTCAATCTCGGCTCTTAGCCACAATGTGGCACGCCAGCATGCGGCCTCCCTCTGCAGCTGGGATTTCTGAAATGGTGGTCACGTACAGTCCGGTGCTGGTGGCAAGCTGTGAAAGGCATGGGAAAGGAGAATTTGTGTTGGCAATCCAGCGACGAGTTTTCCGTCACAATCAACACATCCATGGGGCACGGAGGTCCGAAACTGTCGCCCCCGAAAATCATATATCATGGTACACAGGAACTCCTTGCATTGCAATCGCCCTCTCCCTGTCTAGCCAGCCAGCTGCAAAATCTGCCGCAAGGCCCCTAGTCCTCATCATCATCAATGACATTCCTCCGTCGTCCTCTACCTGCCACATGTTCGACGTCACTTCCCTCGGCGTCTTGGTCATCGTCGGGATCTCTCGTCCTCTGCCTCTTTGAGCGAGGAGGCGCCTCCTCCTCATCGTCAAGCAGCTCTTCCTCGTCATCCTCAGCGTCGCTGTCCATCTCCTCCACGTCACTAGCGACGAGGAACCCATCATCAAGATCATAGCCCTCATGGCGGCCAACACCCTGGGGTAGATCGTCGTCCGAGTCATAGTCGTCGCGACGCCGCTTGGGCTTTGCAGAGCCCGGTGCGCCACGCTTGCGCGAGGAGCCAGCGCCTCGGCGGCCACCCTCCAGGTCTCCAATGGATAGACCTCCACGTCCCGATCGCCCATAGCCCCCATCCATCTTAGCAGCCGCGTTTTCGCGGCGTCGCTGAGCCTTCATTCTCTCTTTCTCGGCCAATTCGGCCTGCTTCTTTTGAAGTTCTGGGTCTCGGGTGGTCCGAATGAACATGTCTCCTCCTCCTTGCGCGGGCTTGCTGGCCTGTGCCATTCTCTCGGCGAGAATGGTTAGCGCATCGTCGCCAACGGCCTTGTTCGGTCGGACGTTGTATTGCTCTGTGATGTGGCCGACCGTCATGAGAAGATTGCTGTGCAGTTCGGCGGCGGCGGCGTAGTAGTGGCCGTCGTGGAGCTCGTTGTATGCTTTATCGGTCGCCGGAGCGAGCGCCTTCTTCTGAATTTCGTAGTGCTCGCCGCCAACCGATATGGTCACTGACCCATCGCTCCAGCGAAAGACGTTGGTGTTGCTCTTGAGTTCGCCGGTGCTGTGATCTCTTCGAACTCGAGCGACATGCTTGGGATGCTGGGACTTGGCGTTGGCCAGATCGAACTCGCTTGGCTGAAAGGTTTCCGGATCGTATTCTGCAGGCATTATTTTAATGAATTTTGGAACGCGAAGAATTCGGAGCTGCGAATGGCGGGTTAGCGCTTTGTGTATGGTTATAGGAGTGGCGAGCACCAACAGCGCCATCCTTGGGCTTGGGGACTCGGTGTCGATAAGTCTTGACGCCCATGACCACACGATCCCTGGTCTCGTGTTGAACTTGATCGTCATCATCGTTGCGATATCGCGCATAGCTGTCTCCTTCTGGGTCTGAAGCAAGGTCGTCGTCGTCGAGAGCGCGCTCCTTGGGAGGGCTAACATCATCGTCGGCCTCGTCGCCGAAAAGGTCATCACCGCCCTCGTCAAGGGGGTCAATTGGGTCTTCGGAGTCGGACATGGTAAGAGGGGAGATCGGGTGGAAGGCTGGGCGTTGACGGGGTGGGTGATGATGGTGCGGAAAAGTACGTGAATTGGAAGAACTGAACTAAACCGCGTTTTGGCACTGTACAAGCCTCCCTGCAACATTGGCTAGGTAGGTAGGTAGACGGGCAGGCTCTTGCTCGCGTCATGCCTGCGGCTGAACACCCGTTAGCCACGTTCCAGCCACAAGGTGCCTGTCTTTTAACAAACCTACTTAGGACCTACGTAAAAGACTCGCACAGGGCGGAACAATTGAACAGCAACGCCAATGCTTGAGAACTATAGCCCAGCCACAGATGGGTATTCTTTCTACCTAGGCTTTATTCTGCGCTGTCCAAGAACGGAATGAGGTGCCCTGGCGACGGGGGTCCTGACCCTCAGATGGTCTATTGAAGGAATGGGAGATAACATCACAACTAAGCCGCACGAAGAATTTCCCAACCAGGCCACAACGGCTGCAGATGATCCGAAATGGCAAAGAGGCTGAAGGTTCAATGTTACTGGACCTTAAGTTAGCTTGCTGGAGCTTTAATATAGCTAGTAACCTAGGATATTTTTAAAAAAGACGTAACTTGTAAGTTAAAAGACTATCCGTAGATTGTGCTAAATTACATAAAATTTGCACAACTTTATTCAAACATCGGCTGACTAAAAATTCCACATCAGGTTCCCTATACGCTCTGTGTTAGGTAGTTGCTGAAGCATGGCCAGGGGCTGAGCACCGACACCTAAAAGCCCCTTTCCTGAGCCGAAGCGTGTTGTTTGAGACGTAGCTCCCAGCAGAGGAATAGAACCCAAGAATTTCCCCTTCCCATTCTCCCGCGGCAAGAGAAACAACCTAATTCTCGGCTCGACCTGACTCGTACCCTGCCAGCAGCGAACAACGACTTGGGATCACAGCCGTTGTACTCCGTACCCTGAACCGCATCCCTCTCACCTCTCTCGCCTCTCTCTCACGGGTTCACCCTCCCTTTTCCGTCAACCATGTCGAACCTCTTTTCCGGCATGTAAGTAGGATCTTTTTGGCCTATCTCTACTTACTTTCCAAGTTTTTCTTTTACCTTTCTCCCGATCCTTATCGTCATATTGTCTGTCCTAGGTTATCCCATCAGCACGGGCAGAGTCAGGCCCGATGTCTGAGATAAACAACCACCAGAGAGGAATGTCCCAGCAACGACCATGCGAAGAAAGGGCTCCAAGCTTCCCACCGAGCTTGCATTTCCTTCAACCCTGGAACTCTTCGTGCAAGTGCAACATGAGGGGATCCACGACCTTGACACATTCAACCCTCTTGATGATGCCCAAGATTAGACAAATCTCTTCGACTTGCCCTGGGGCAACTACCGATGGTACTGAAGGCCTGGCTGTCCACAACCGAACTCTCACCATGTGGTGACACTGTATGACATCCAAGATATGTTTTCTTAACATGCCTGTGGACGTGACGGCACCAACCACCACGCTAAAGGTCGGCGGTCGCTGCTAAGACTGCTCCCGAAGCATGAGAAGTCTAGGCGCGGTATTGGCAATCCCCATCCCCTTCTCGGATACTCAAAATAATGAGCCGCGCCTACGCTTGCATCATCTCTCTATTGTTCCCCCCCTTGCAACAGCGCCACACGAAGACGGCTGCCTTGATCAAAAGAGGCGCCCTGCTGTAGTGTAGTGGCTGTTGGTGGGCATAACAATGGTTCAACCAGTCTCAGCACAGTGTGCTGCCACCCAACCCCCATCCTGACTTTCCTAAAATCAACTTGGTCTCTCTTTGTTCTCCTCACCCTTGAGCTAGTGCCGTATTGACAACATCACCAATTAGCAACGCCCGATTCCGAGGCGGCTCGGCCAAGCCTACGGGTCCTCAAAAGAGCCCGACGTCGTCAACCACCAGCCAGCCGCCCCATCCAGAGGCAACATCCCATGGGAGCCAATCTTCGGCCACTCTGGCCCCTAAAGTCCCCCCTCTACCCAATTCTCCTTCGTTTGCTCAGACTATCAGCATGGACGAGCCCAGCGGCGCGCTGGGTTCCGACGACCTCATCTCCTCCTACCATCTGCCTCGGCCTCTTCCCCTGTGGCTTAACGCCCAGTATGCCAAGCACATTGTCAAGGGAAACTTCATGACTCTGAGCGCGCGGCCCAAGACCGTGGAGCAGGGCGAATGGATTGCACACCAGGGTATGTCGCCCGGAGCAGGTCGTCGGGAAGAGCTCTAATCAATCTGGACAGTCGTCGAGCACTACCGCAACCTCTGGAACTTTGTCAGGGTTCTGCATGAGAAGGAAGACGATGGCGCTTCCATCTGCAACTCGACCTCCTGCCCGCGCATGTCGGCTGGAACGTGAGTAAAAATGCGATTGATGTCGACATTGGCCGGCCCCTTTGTGCTCACCCAACTGATAGCAACCACTCTTTTACCTGGCTCAACAGCCGAAGGGAGCCTGTCGAGCTCCCGGCGTATGAGTACATGACGCTCATGCAGCGCTGGATATCCGGAAAGATCGACGACACCAACATCTTCCCAAGCGATCCTTCTGGTGTTTCGTACTCCCACAATCTCGCCATCACCACCACTCCTCTCTCGCAGTTGTCGAACCCGGGTGAACCTGAATGGATCGGCAAGCGATCGGGCTTCCCCGACAAGTTTGTGGAGGTTTGCCAGGTGATTTTCCGACAGATGTTCCGCGTCTACGCCCACCTCTACTGGGCACACTTTACGGAGCCCTTCTACCACCTCAACCTGGAGAAGCAGCTCAACAGCTGCTTCTCCCACTTCGTCCTCACTGCCACCGCCTTGGACATGCTCAAGCCGGCCGAGCTGGAGCCCATGCAGCCTCTGATCGACCTCTGGGCTGCCAACGGGACCTTCCCACCGGAGTCCAAGGCGTACGAGTATGCCAATCTCCGGGCCGGCGAACGCCTTCTGCAGCTTTCCGGCGTGGCCCAATAGAGACAGACGGCACGCTGCTTTTGAGAGGGCAGGGACGTACAAAGATCCCGCTTTGAGACATACGAGGACGGGGGAGAACACGGGGGTATCCACCAATGGACCAGGATAAGACGTTGTACAATCTGGAAGCATGTATCGAAGGAGAGGCGAGATGAGCAAAGCATATTCCTGCAGAAATGGAGACTGCAGATTGGAGTTTCGGTGCCCCGACAAGACGCTTCGTATAGCAGGAGTCAGCTGCAAATGCGGTGGCTCTTTGCGTTGCATCGTCAAGGCCAACACGAATTGATTTCGTCTATTGGAAAGACAATTTGCATAACAGGAACTCCATCCTCCCACGCGCCCAGAAACACAGTAGTAGCCCAAATACTCGTACACGCAGAGAGAGAGAGAGAGAGAAATAACCAGATTCATCCTCCATTTACCACGTCGCCGCACTGTGCTCCGACTTCGCTGATCTTGTATTCCACCATGATGGGCTTATTCTCCTCGACGATGAATCTGCCGGACCCTACGTACATTTTGTCTTCGAGGGCTTTCAAGACTGGGCTGTCCGTCTCGAACCTGGCCTGCACAACTATGTTCTCTATCAGCTAGATGTTCTTCTGGGCTGCAAGGCAAAACAGGAGAGGCATCGCAGTAAAGGCTCGGGTTATTCTTCATGCGCTCCCCAAAGGCGAAACTCACAGGCATTCCCAAACCCCGTCGTCGTGGCATTGCCATCCCCACGGATCACCTTGCCCTCATCCCCCGTCATGCCCACGACGCCGTTATAATTGAAGCGGAACATGGCGCCTGCCTCGTCGCGCCCCACGCTCGAGACGTCGAGCCTCACCCTCTGGCCGTCCGGGTCGCGTCGCAGAAAGTCGCTCCCATGGACGAAGGTGGCCTTGAGATGGGGCTCGTAGCCGGGCTCGGAGACGAGCGTGCCAATGTTGGGGAGGAAAGGGATGTTGAGGAGGTCGGTGCTTATGACGAGGGGTACGTCGATGTAGATCTGTATTCTCAGGCGTGTTAGCCAAAGAGGGGTGGTGATGTTCTGGTATGGAAGATAGAGAGAACTAAGAGGATGCAAAGAGACAAGAGAGCAGAGGACAAAGCTCAACGTACTTGAGCGGTAAAGGCCGGGATAAGTATAGGGAAGTTGGCGAACTTCATGTTGAAACCCGATCCGCCGAGCGTCCAATCTCATTCTTCTCCCGCGGATAATCCTTGACTCTGATCGTCTTGTTCCTCTCACTGATTTTTTTTTTCCCTTTCTTTTTTTTTCCTGTCTTCGCGTTTCCCTTCCGCACACTTCAAACACCACCCAGCGGCCCCCCCATCTCATCCCGTTCCCATTATATCTGCTCCGAGGCCGCGGGAGAAGGAGAGTTGGCGCCGCGACACAATCCCCGGACAGCGCGACGGGAAGACGAGCAGAAAGAGGGGGGGTGCGTTTTGGAATCACCCAAGCGAAACGGGGGGGCTCGGTTGCATGGCACACAATGCGGCACTCTTTTAGTGAAGAGCATCTACCGAAGCAGGTTGTTGTCCAAGGGCGAACGCTCTTGTGTCACCGAGAACGGGGGACGGGCTGTAGGAGGTGTTCAGGGACCGGACACGGTAGGAGAGAGGCAAGGAGGACGCGGGCAGCTCCAAAGAGATCACAGGCGATCTAGTGAAAGGAGAGACGAGCCGTTATGGCGAGCACGGCACAGAAGGGGACGATGGTGGAGGAACTTGATCTAGGATGGTGTGCGAGCATTCGCTGGCGATGGGTCCGGGGTCACGTCGAGGTTTCGCCGTGTCCTTGGACCACCGACGCCGAGTCCATGGGGTTGAGCAATCTTTGACGAGTCAATTGACAAGATGGGCGAGTTAAGCCTCAAGCCTTCGCATGCCAACGGCGAGGCAGCGCGGAGCACGAGTCACAACGTTACAGATCTTCGCGGCGCGATCACAATGCCACGATATCACCCCAGAGGCTTGGTGAGGGGACATGGTCAGGTTACATTCCTGGATTTGATCGACAACTGCCATCTTGCTGGAAACCTGGGGAATGAAACACCGTTTCAGACGTCGAGTCGAGTCGATCGAATGCTGTATCCGGCCATCCTGCATCGCGCCTCAGTGCCTTCTGGGCTCCAAACATCGCAAACTGGTCTTCAGGTTCACTCGGAAACCCTCTCACAGAAAAAACACCGGCCCGGTCGCAGCGGCATTGCAACCCCTCGTTCTGCTGGACTCGCCCCTCGCCCATTGAGCGACGACTATAACACATGGATCTCAGGCCACACCTCGGTTCGAGTGTCGTGATATTGCAAGGTGGTCACGGTAAATATGGTGTCAAAGAATTTCACCCCCATCGGCGCACGCAAGAGGCGAGTTCCTGGGACCAGCCTCTCGCGCCTAACATTCCAGCATCTGCCATCTGCCCGGAAACTCCGGTATATTTCCTCAATATTCCGGGGGCCACAGCTGTCGCTTGACCTTGAAACATGGACCAAGATCTTGTTGCCCCAAATAGGACCGAGGACTCGCTGGATCTCGGGGGCGTCGTCCGTGTTAGCCCGTTGCGACGGGGATCCCCCCGCTTCATCCCACTCCAGATATCGGGAACCCGTCAGGCCAAAGCCACTTGTTTCAGAACAATGATCCGTCGCAAGATCGAGAGGCTAGAAGCTCTCTCTCTCCAGCCATCCGGGACCCTGGACCCCAGATGTGGCAAGGCACATCTCGCTTCACCGCCGGATTTTCTGGGGCATAAGGTATGTAGGAGGACCAAGCCTACAAGCCAACATCATCATGCATGTTGTAGAGTGGCTGGTGAAGAACAATCCTGCGTAATAGTTGATTCCATTAATGGAACCCTCGAGAGAACCCTGGATCATGTTGAACTCAGCTGGCCAGGC
>JAVIXY010000084.1:65670-75673 GCA_033030565.1 Fusarium nematophilum
CCCCCCCCCCCCCCCCCCCCTTCCGCCGTATCGAGATGGCTGGCGGGAACGGCAATCCTGCAAGTGTAACTTGATCTAGGCTATCATGTGGATGATATCATGGATGGCTGTTTTATGAACTCTCGGTATGTTTGCCGAATGCAAGTCCCGTAACAAAGAAGCAAAGTTTCAGATTTCCTCGGACATCCTGGGACCATCAACGCTGTGCCTTCAACGGCGATCCTTTGTTGCGAGGTGCAAATAGCACCTGGACTTCGCAAAACGCGCTTCATTTGGACGGCAATTGCACTTGCAAGACCATACTAGTCCTTAAAAAGGCTGCATGGTCCTCTCGATTTCCAGAAGCGCACAGCATGCCTCCTTGGCATCAAGATTCCGTGAGCATCATCGTAGATCACCGACTGCAACATGGCTGTCACACGGTAACCACGACCCTTGATCATGGGCGAGCCAAAAAAAAACCGATGGTATATCGCCTCGACCGTGGCGAGCCCAGTGAAAGAACTTTCCGGTTTTTTGTTGGCTGGCATCCAGGTTTCAGAACCTGCAAGGTGGGGTTGATCAATCCAGGGATGTATCGGTCAAAATAGCCCTTCTCTTAGATTCCTTCGGCCTTCCATCTACAGCCTCGTGAACTCGCACGACGCTTGCCGAGGCTGTCATCGAAAGGTGCTTGGAAATTCGTAATCTCCAGAGAGGTGGATCATTATGCTGAAAATTCTTCGCATTCACGATGTGGGCGCAGACCCGAAATCTTGTCAGGGATACCCAGACCGCATATTCGGAATTGGAGTTTTTCCTCTTGGCACTGGAGACGAGTACTCGTCTCCCCAACGGTGCCCTAGCACTTGGGATATCCTGCGCTTCACTCCGAGGAGGGCTCAAAGTGGTCCGACCCCCATTGCCGTCAACGTGAACATGGAAAACCCAGTAAGTGAGTTCTGCGCCATCGGATCCTCACTAGGATGAAAGAAGGAGCTGGGGACTGGGGGGACGATGCCTGGGTTCAGGGATCGAGAGATCGAGCGTTCAGCCCAGCCTTACTGCTTCAGGTAAGAGTTTCGGGACATTCAGAGCTGCGTCATGGCAAGCATCCAACTTCGACCGGAATATCTCGTAGGCTAGAGAAGGCGATGGCCAGAACCAAACACCAAGAAACGCCATCACGGACTCTTGGGAGTAGTGGCGCCAGCCTTGGGCCAGAAAACTCGAGGACATCTCTTCGAAAGCAAGAGGACCGGGTATGGCGAACTCCTGCGTCGGCCGTGGGGGCCAGAAGTTGCTGCCCAGAGCCAGAAGAGTCACAATGGCGGTATCAGTGGTGCTCACCAATCAGCAAGGTGAGGCCGTTGGGCAACGGCTTTAGGCTGCATTCTGCCAGGAGGATGGTAAGTAATGTCCCTAGTGCGGTGATGAGAAAGCCATTGAGAGCCATTGTCGGCCAAATCTGCTCGATGCGGTCGGCCTTCAGATGTGATGAGGCTCTCGAGATGTACATGGCGCAACACATGGGAGCCACACATTTGGTTCGTGGAGATCTGAGAAAGGAGCACAGCCCACCGGGGAGAGTTAAAGCCAAAACTGGCCAAAGAACCTGCGCATGAGGCAGGCCTGGTTGCTTCGACAGGCGGGCTCGGAAGCAAATGGGGACGTCGAGAACTGCACGGATCCAGGCAAGGTCATCTTTCTGGGCGACTGGGGCGAGCAGAGAGGGCTCGCCTCATTCAAGTGATTGGTTCTCATGGCCGCTTGGGTCGTTTTGGACGGCGCCGGCCGTTGACCCAAGCCGACCCGGCCGGGGCAGAATCCGAACGGGTGTGTCTGGTCACTCTGGTGACAGAAATAACCGGACACTCATCCCCGGCCTGGGCATGGGTATGGGTAATCAAGGCTATCAAATGTTAGCATAGTCTTGGCCCAGGATAAAGCAAAAGAAGTACATAGAATCTGTCGTGCGATTGAATAAGGAATGAAACAAAGGTAGCCAACCTGAGTTAATCAGACTCGACTGTGTGGCTTCCCGAAAGCGACCCAGGGTCTGCGATATGGAGAAATGCCGTAGATGGTGTTTCTGTCCAGTGTTATCCCAGGTGTGAAGGGTTCTTCAGCTTGGAGGCATGGATCAGTGCACACCGAGCCTATAACGCCAGAGAATCTGGGATCCGTTGGAAGTTGAGGTGTTCGAGTAATTTCTTCCCCCCTTCGAATTTTGTCGAAGGGACGCGCACGCGTCACGGGTCCTCGGAGAGACACACCGACAAAACAAAGAGCTCCAAAGAGAGCACGATGGCCGGCCCATATGCGGCCATGAAGCACAGTGGAGCCGCGATATCAGGCTTATGAGCCTAGTGGTTGGTCTTGAGGGCGTGCGTGCGAACGCGCGCACCTGCGGGAGTGTGTCGAAGTTCCAGTCGCAGTCGCCATCCCAAGTCGCATGGCAGCTTTCCCCAGCCACCCGCAGGGGACGGATGGCTCGAGGCACAAGGGAGCGATCAATGAAGGGATCTCTTGGCTCGTGAGCGATTGGAGATGTTGCTCGTGAATCAGGCGACCGTAGGAGCTTGAGGCGTGATGTCGATGTTGGTATCGCAGCCGAGAGGGGATTCCTAATGTCGACTTGCTGTCAAGTTTCATGATAACCTGGGATGCCTCAGGTGCGGCCGAGTCGATGCGAGAGTCCAGGCTCAAGCTGCCAGTGCACGGGCAGCCTGGAGAGCCCACTGCAGGGTACTCGGCTCAAGGTGACAGCTTGAGCTCCCGACTCAGCTCGGTTGAGTTCAGATCCGAGAAATTCCAGATCCATTACCGAGGACCCAGTGCCTACTCCGTACATCCGTCTGATGGGGATGGGACCGCACGGGAAGGGGTCAGTCAGGCTGACTGCCCTGGTAACGATGACTTGATGGTTGACCGGCGCCAGGATGAAGCCAGATGGGGGTACGAGTCTCGAGAAGGTGAGGCGAATGAGCCTAGGTGAACGCGAAAGCAAATGGCGTTGGGGTTGTGGCGCGGCGTATGGCACAACTGGGGCTGGTGGGTTTAGAGCCGAAGGCACTGGAGACCAAGCAGAGCAGAGCAAGGCAAATCATTTGACTCGCCCCTTCAAAGATGGAACCAAATAACCGCGCCTTGGGGGACTGGTCGTCGCAAAGCTAGGTACCAAATTGCCTTGGCCGCGCTGAAGAAGCTGGAAATGTCACGGGTCCCACCCAGCGCCGGCGTTAGCCATCGGTACTTGGAATAGGTACCTTTGACGCGCTCTTACCAACCTTACCTTACCGACTGAGTGCCTACCTACCCCACGGCCTGCCGGCTGTGCAATAGGAAGCGTGCCATTGGGGTTAGTGGCTCTTGGCTGATGCAGACGTTGACAAGAGCCCAGCCCATGGCCGCTCGAGTGGCACCAGACCAAAGGGTAGCGTCCGTCTTTGGTGCCCAATGTCTGGAATTTTAGGTTGCGAGTTTCGAAGAAGGCGGCCGGCCCGGCCCAGCAGCGCCCGAGGCTAACCCGAAATCTTTTTGACGTTGATGTTTCGAAGTGAGATGTGATGATTTTGGGGGGAATTGTGGTTCCGAGTTAGGAAGGCCGGCCTTGGGGAGCGGTCACTCAAGCCTACGTGCCTATCTGGCCGTGTCGATACGTATTGGATGCTACGCCGGGTTATTAGAGCGCATCAAGTTTGGCACATGGCTTCCCGCGATCAGATCCAAACACCCTTGCCTGCCAGGGCATTAACAGCTCCTTGGGCATACTTTATTTGCTTTTTTTCTCACCTTTCCTGTGCTTCTTCATGCTCTTCTGTGGCTTGTCGTCTTTCTCCCCGTCCCTGTTTCGCCGCCCGCGTGTCTGTTCCGGCCATGAACCCTCCTCCGGTGCCCCGTCTCCCCCGTTGGGCCCCTGGTCAGCCTTCAGCCATGACACCACCCGCTGGCAGCGACTGGCTCTGTGTGCACGAGAGAGCGTGGGGTTGCCGGGATGGTGGGCTGGTTTTCTGGGCAGTGAGCGTCAGAGAAAATCACAGCGTCCAGTGTAGGCGTCGACGATGGCCTCATTCCTCGAGTACCGCCCATACATAGCAAAGGCAGATCAGATCACGGCTCGAAGTGGCAACGAGGAGAGCAAGGCCGATAGAGCAGCGGTCAAGTGACGCCGGGATCATCTTGAGCTCACACGAGCTCATTCACGTTTGGCCGTCGTTCACAAGGGCTCCATGGTTGAGGAATGAGGACGAATGACAGCCTTCGTAATGCCCTGCCTGTGCCGAGCTCGGATGCCACATGAGAAAGATCCCCTGCCCGGTATGGTCCAGAGCGTGGGAAAGGGAAAGTCGGTTTGCATCTGGGAACCTGGCAACTGTCGCAATCTCGCATTTCTCGACTCTTCTCCATTCGAGGACTGTTACGTATTGCTGTTTCCACCGCAATGGCGGCGATATGGAGTCGGTTTAGATCACCGCTACTATGACTACTAATGGCGGTGATGTTGATTCTGGGTGATAGACGATGGGTGATGGATGATGATCCGTCGACACCACCTCGCCCTTCTTCCCCCCTTTGGTCAACATCAACAGCCTGGAGTCTTTGCCTTGTGTGCTTGGCCACATTGAGGCCCCCGAAGCCTGACCTACGCCTCCACACCCACCTCAGGTCTCCTAACCCAACAATGCGCCTGAATGAGACGCGTGCTCAGCCAAGCATCACTTACTCGGGCACTCACTCACTCACTCACTCACTGAATCAATCAATCAATCACTCGCTCTCTCACTCTCATTCCATCCTCTCATTCACTCTCTTATTACCTGTTATTGTCTCCAATCACTGTAGTCACACCCTGTAAAAAGGTCCCCCATCTGATACATCCGGTTCAATTGATCAAGCCCTCTCTTCCTCCTTGGAGCCCGTGTGAGCCTTCATCGGAGCCCGGCGGGCCCATCCACGGTCGGCCTTGCTCCCCCCCAGTGGGTCGCCCTCATCCATGATCCTCGAGAGACCTGTTCCATGGCCGTGTTTCTTCACATCTGGGTATTGTCGTCCTCGTCAAGCATCGACCCCCAAGTTGTACTTACCTAGGTAGTTGCCTGCTCCACATTCACAAGTGCCGGCTGCTCCCCCCGGCGAGTACAAAATCAAACGAGATCCTCCTCCCAAGCTACCTTTTGAGTCCATCACGCTTCCGAAAGCAGCAGTCTGTTATTGTCGCCTTTTTTTTTTTTTTTGGGCCTGCTTCCACTCCCGTGCTTTCTACCGCCTTTCGGCCTGGTTTGTTTTGGCTCGCAGACCACCCAAGATCTGGAGTGCAGCACCTCCAACTCCATCCGTCAGCACCACCATTTCCGTATAAATCGTGCCTCCTCCAGTACGTATCACGCCAAAAAGCGACGCAACCAAGAAAACACCCCGGGAGCACCATCGACAGCCTAGCCCACACCATCTTCCCACCCATCCATCTGAGTCGTCTACACCTTCTTCCAGTTGGGTCAGACACACCTTGTTTATTATTGTGGTAGGTTGCGCTCCTTTCTCTGTCCTTGTCATCGTTCGCTGCGGTGCGGTGCGGTGCAAAAGCGATCCAGTCGCGCCGCCCTGCAGTCTCTTGGAGATTTTCCCCTCCCCCTCCACTCCCGTTGTCGTTGGACCGTTCGAGTGAACATCGGCCGCTGCGCTTGTTGCCTTTCCCGTCACTTCCCGTGCTCGCCATCTGAAGGTTCCGGCCTCCCGCACCTGCGAGCCTTGCCATTGTTGTCCCATGTCCCACCAGCCGTTTGTCCTCTTCCTTCCCTCATCAACCGATTTCGCACCCAAGTGGCAGACAGAACTAGAGGCAAGATCCTTGAAGTCACCCATATCATCGCTTCTTTACCGCCTTCAGCCCCAAGAACTTGTGGTTCTTTTTTTGGATTCAATACGAAACACATCCTCTCATGAAACAAATACCTACGCAAGAATCCCCACGTCTTTCCCGCTGCTGCGCCCTAGAGAAAAAAAAGAACCTGGACGCCTGAGCCCATCATCCATCATCCATCATCCATCCTCCGATTCATCCAATCCTCGGTAACAGGGCCTGGTACTAGCAAGGTACGGGCTTTCTCCGCTTCTCGGCCGCCCATGACTGAGTCACCCTGTGTACCTCTAGTCCTGCCCGCCTGCCACTTGACCCCACCCCTAGCGCCCACTTTTACCCAAAGTTGGGCTTCTCACACCCACCCCCCGGTGCTAAACGTGCCAAAAATACACCCCCGTCGTCTCCCGTTCCCCGTTTCTCGTCCCGCCCGGCGCTCCCCTTCTGCTCACCGCTGCCCACCAAACATCGATTCACTGACTCCCGCGCAAAAAAAGATCATATTATTTCCCGCGGCCCCCTCCTCAAAACCCAACCTCTTCGCTTCCCTCTCTGTGCCTCGCGTGCTCTTTCTTCACCTTGACCTTGGTCTTCAATCTTGTCCTTCTTCAGATTCCCCCTTGCTCTTCTTGGCTTCTCTTTCTCTTTACAGCCTCTGCTTGCTTCTTCTTTTAAACTCCCCCCACACATCCTATTCCTCTCCTCTTTAACTCATACCCACCCACACACACTCTCGCAACACACATTCACTGCGATGACTTCAACATTCCCAATGCAACAGCCCTTCTACCGTCCAGCTCCTCTGACCGTGGACACAACGCATTCACAGAAGTACTTCGAAGACGAAGACAACAGCGTATTAGACGACAACATCCTTGACCAGACCACCATCGACTCCGGCCTAGAACTATCGCCTCCCATGGCTGACAGCCGTCGAGAATCCTTCGCCGTTGGGCCTCCTCTCTTCTCTCCAAAGACGGAGGACTGGCAGTCGGTCGATATGCAGTCGGTGCCCTCCAACAACCCCTTCCTGGACCAGCACAGCAACAACCCCTTCATGCGCCTCGACCAGAACCAGCAGAACGCCTTCGGCCCCGCGGGTAGCTGGTCTCTCGGAAACGCCTCGGGCACTTGCACTCCTCTGCATCCCTTTGACGGTGTCCCTGCCGAGTATGATGCCAATGCCTCCATTTTTCAGCGACCCATGGCTGGCCCTACGCCTTTCACCAACCCTGGCAACATGTTCTCGTCGCTTCCCGCCGGCAACCAGTCCATCCCCACTTCTCCCCAGAAGGAGTGGATGGCCCCTCAGCACAAGAAGATGCGTCCCAGCAGCCCCGCTATCCGCTCCCATAACGATATGCGCCGCGGTGATGGCATCCGCAAGAAGAATGCCCGCTTCGACATCCCGGCTGAGCGAAACCTGAGCAACATTGACCAGCTTATCGCCCAGTCCACTGATGAACAAGAGATCAAGGAGCTCAAGCAGCAGAAGCGACTGCTTCGCAACCGACAAGCAGCGTAGGTCATCCAGTACATCCTCTGATGGAACCATCCCGTGCTAATATCCTGAACAGCCTTGACTCGAGACAACGCAAGAAGCAGCACACTGAGCGTTTGGAGGATGAGAAGAAGCAATTCACTGCTCTCATCACTGATATGGAGGAGGAGATGACCGAACTCCGTGCCAAGCTTGAGCAGCTACTCCTGGAGAAGCAGTCATACACCAACTACATCGAGAACCTCAACATGGAGAAGGAGGAGATGATTCGCGCCCACACCATCGAGACCGGCGAGCTCAGGAAGAAGGTTGGCGTCCTGACCGACCATGTCCAGCGCCTCGAGAGCAACCCCGTCCCCTCGGCCCCGACCGGGACCAACGGCTTCACAACCGGCTTTGATGATATGGACGGAATGGGTATGGGTGGCGCCTGGGATGCATCCAACTTCCTCCACGACTACCCCGTCGAGCCCGAGGTTAAGCAGGAGATGGCCATTGTTCCCGTCAAGAAGAACGACAACAACCCCTTCGCTACCGAAGGTGACAAGCCCGCTGCCCAGGGTGGTCTCCTCTTCATGCTCTTCCTTGTCGGCGCTTTCGTCCTCTCGAGCCGCTCGACTCCCCCGATCCCCCGCGTCTCCGAGGATGTCAGGGCTGCGTCGGCTACTCTTTTGGACAACGTCCTCAAGGATGCCGGTGTCAACTCGCAGTCGGCGAGCCTCCAGGCCGCCGCTCCTCAGCCCTCCGGCGCCGCTAACTGGGGCAACCCCAACGCGATGGCCATGAACGACATGGTGATGGATGGGGTTGCACCATCGATGCTCGCCGAGCTTGGCGATGCACTGACTCAGCCGACGCAGGAGCAGACCAATGAGCAGATTTTCTCCCTGTCGGCCGCTCAGTACAACGGTGTCAACTCGCAGGAGTTCCTCCACAACGCACCCGACAGATCATCCCCCAGCCAAGGCCGCCGAAACCTGGCCGAGGCACTCGCAGCGATGCGAAGCACAAACAAACAAAACGGCGCAGCCGAGGTGTACACGCGCTCCCTGCTGTGGGACCAAATCCCCAACGAGGTTGTGCGAAACTTTGCAAAAATGGTGGCAGAATGCAACAACGCGCAGAATGAGCAGCAATGCAACGAAGCAAGGACATGACGAAGTCACGGAAAAAAAAAAGCCACGATGACGAATCTAACGGCTTCCCCCCCTTCCCCCCCTTCCCCCCCTTCCCCTTTTAATGCCTTTTGTTTATCTGTTATTTTTCTTTATTCATTTTCTTTACTTCAATGTTCTTTTCCTTGAGTCGGCTTTGCAATTTCCTTCCTCTTTCTGGGGGATGAGCCGCCTTACACTCGACGTCGCTCTCGCGCACTCCAGACCTGTTGCTCACGCACCCAAACGGACGATTTCTTTTCTTCCATTTGTCGTTTTCTTCTGGATTTCCTATCTCGGGGTCTTTTTTGATTTCCTATGGATCTAGCAAGCGAGCGAGCATTGTTTTGTGTGATTTTCTCTGGCTTGGAATTCGTTTTCCTGTCGCGAAATTGGATACCTCAGTTTTTTTATTTATTTGGGTCACGGCGAACTGGAGGAGGGCGGTTGACAGGGGCGATGAGGTCAAGCTGGATTGGGAGCGCGGCGGCGGCGAAACAGTAGCCGGCCAGCAGCCAGCAGCAGACAGATTCTACAAGGGCCCAGTCCATCCACGAGCCCGGACATTTACTTGGCGGGACAGTTTTTCGGTGCACGGGAATGGGAATGGAAAGGATATCGGTGGCAGGACCAGGGAGGACTGGAACACGGATGGGATATAGGTGAGATGGAGGAGGACATTGGTGCATGCATATGCGTCTCGGAGACGACAACGACTGAAATGGGCGATGATGACGAAGACATGAAATCGTCGATGAACCATTTGTTTTTACATTCTTGAAGGCAACGCCAGCCCCAGGTGGCCTGGTTATTTTGTTGCGAGTCACTTATTCCTGATGAGTTTGATGATGTTTGGATCTACATTTACGGAAGCGAGCATTTGATCAAGAACAAAAATGTCCATATCAGTTTAGTCTATTGCATATTGTATTTAGTTTGAAGAAGTCTGACTCTCGAAGATCAGATGACACCAGCTTGGATAAAAGCGAGAAAAAAAATAACGTACTCTGGTTCGTACTATCATCTCGTGGTTATCTCATCTTCACTTGCTCTGGTAGTTCAGCGCCCTGGTTTGGGGGTCCTTCACAGGCCAGAGCCTTGATACACTTTTGACACGGAAGACGCTTAGATCCTGGATACGACTCACCCAATGCCTTCCCTGGTCCAGCGGTCACTCGGTAGAGGAAGCGCCGTCATCAGGCTCCCCGAAGGAGGAAGTGTCCGACTGGACTGGCCTCGAGACGGCCAAGACTGGAAAGGAGGGTGTGGGTTCGTCCAGAGAAAAACAAGGTGAGACATGGAATGGGTCTCTGGCACGTTCGCTGACGGGAACCAAAGGGGTCGACAGGCGTGGGTATTGGCTGGCGAGGCAGCCTGGGAGGGTGGTTTGTCTAAGACACTGTCTTGCCAGAGCGCGGCGCTGGGTCGGCACGGGATGCGGAGATGGAGGGCGGGATTGGGCTGTCCACTGTCTAAGCTGTCTTTGAGGTGGGGGGGGGGGGGGGGGGG
>JAVIXY010000084.1:75806-147601 GCA_033030565.1 Fusarium nematophilum
GCTGGGGGATCTTCTCGTCTTTCTTCTCGGTGGTAGGCCTCATGTTGAATCAGCTCGATCGATGTCACATCCATTCTGAGATATGCGTTTCTGGGGACACCCTCACCAGGCCGTTGGAAAGCAGGTTTACTTTAGCAACGCCCCCCTCATAATCAGTCACCAGGAAGGCCTCCAATCCCAGGGACTTGGGAAACAATGTGACTTTACTCGAACGGCCAAGCATGAAATGCTCACCTTTGCCGCCCGAGTGCTGACGCCGTCAGAACGCCCCCCCGAATGATAGTGGTCTCTCTCTATCTCTCCTTGTCTCTATCCTCCTCAAGCCACCACCCCGCCACGCGAATAGAAAAGTCCCCCAGCCCCCTCCCCCCGATTCTCAGGTGCTGCTTCACCCCAACCTTTTGCATGTACAACCGATGCGACGCCCTGCAGCAGCCCAACTAGTCCCATGTGCGCGATGCACGGTTCATCATCATGCAGGCCTCGACCTAGGCCGCGATTGTAGGCCGCAGGGGAAGAGCGAGGCGGCAATTTATATTGGATGAGGGAGCTTGTCGCCCGTAACATTCCTAGGACGATTGGGCAGCAATGGCAACACCCGGATACGATTGGATGTTGTTTGTCACGGGGTTTTGGAGGTGAGAAAAGAGACAAGAGCGCCACTGATCGGATAGATCTGCTAGTATGGCTTGTTGACCCCAACCTAGTAGTCAAGCAGTCAACCCTGACTAAACTCCAGTATATCGTATTCTCCCGAATGTCTCTGTGTCATGCCTCCCAGAGCCTTCCCTATCAATAGATCAAGCATGATAAGGAGACAAAGGTCAAGTAACGCCGTGCAATGTCTCAGCAAACATGTGTATAACAAAGACACCAAGTTAAACAAGGCATCCAGCTTATCGAAGCACGAGGCCAACACGTCCCCGCGTTTGTTCACCGCAGCTGGTTCAGCCCCCAAATGCATCACGCAGATAAAGGAATGCGATATATCCAAAACGCTATTGACAATGAATGTCTAATCACCCGGCAGCAACCCGAGACCTGCCATCAGCCGCCCTGCTCTGAAGGCAGCTGAAGGGGCCTCACCACTCACCCCACCGCTCACTACCTTGTCACCACTCTCGCCATCGAGATGGGACGCATCTTCGGCCAGAGCCGCCTGCTTACACGGCATCCGGTAGAGGCGCCATTCGGTTTCGGTTCCGGTGCCACATGGCGTCCGTCGCACTACTTGCGGCTGTTGCCCTCGCCCGGAGGGTCGTACTTTTCCTTCCAGATCCTACGCGCATATGGGGTTAGCATCTGCTCATCTTTTCTGCAAGCAGGCCGCTGAGAATCCTGGGGCTCAACGCCGGCGCCTCCGTGACACGGAGAGGTAAGTGCTGAACAGGATGGGGCGGAACTGGGACTCAGGGGACCGGCATCCACGAGGGCCTATCGAAGCCATCGTCGACAAGGTCGCCCGGATCCGCGCCAATAATGCCGGAGGGTGCACGCAGCAAAAGGGCACAGGCGGAGATACAGCTACATGAGCCGGATGGACTTACCAGGAGTTCCCTAGCGTCTTGTTCCCGGCCTTCTCTGCCAGTCGATAGTACCGGGCTGCAGCGAACTGTACAGGTGAGGACAGGATATCAGCCTCATGTGATGGGTCGAGCATGACGAGACCTGCGGGGGGAAGGGGGGAAGGGGGGCTACGGGGCGTCGTCTGGCAGCTCGAGGACTCGTCGAGGTCGATGCCTAAGTCTTAAGCAGGATTGTTGGGCACCGGACCTCGTCAGGGCAAATCATATGTGCTGGGCTGACCAAAGCTCTTGGGGCTTCCAGGCGGTTGTCCAACGCAGGCTGCTTTGGCAAAGACATGGGTGGAACTCGGGACGGATATGATTTTGCTCGTGTACATACCTTGTCTTTCTTACACCCGAACCCTTCCAGGTAACACCAGCCAATTTCATTCATGGCATCTGTCACGTCATGTTAATGCTTGTTTCCCCCCAAGGTAATTCGCTTGTCCAACTCACCAGTGTCTCCCAAGTTTGCCGCAGTCTCATAATACTACCAGTCAATAGTCAGCAAACTTGAATTCTTGACATCTCCAGAGGATTCCGAAAGGTGAGTTGACCCTACCTGCTTAGCAGCATATGCGTCCTTGGGAATTCCCCAGCCGTGACGGAAGCAGTTTGCCAGCTCAAAGATGGCCAGGACAAGCTCTCCCTTGGCAGCTCCGCCCTTCTTCATACCCGCCTGGAGAGCCAACTGCTCGATAGAGGCCGAGTTGGAAGCGGCGGCTGAGAGATATTGGACGGCGCCGGCTGGATCTGGTGCGCAGCCCCATCCGTGCCTATACGAAAACAAGATATCGTTAGCTTCAAGACCATGTTCTCCAATGGACACGAGACATGCGCCGCGACAGCATCGTGTGTCAAACCCGCGGGCTTTTTGACTTTGAGATTATTGCGTGTGCCCCCCGGGAAGCTTCATCTCCTGGAGTAGTCTCACAAGAAACCACCAAAGCATCTACCCGAGACATTTCCTCCCCTCCCGAGCTGTTGCTCACCTTAAAGCAAGGCCATACAGGACCTGGCTCAGCGGATTGTTGGCGCCCTGAGGATCAGCCAACCGCCCAAAGATGCGCGTCGACTGCTCTAGCTGTCCCTCCTCGTGCAGCCGGATAGCCTCCTGGATGTCCTTATCAATCTCCTGCGACGAGACCGCCTGCTTCGGCGCTCCACCGTGCTCCCCCGACACGGGCGTGGCGGGTCTACTGGTGCTCCTCGCGTGGTTGTTCTGCCCCGCGAGGATGGTGGCGCGCTTCTCCCACTGCAACTCGGCGCCGTCCTTGTCCTGGGGGTCGCTCGGGGTCACGATGTCGGGCAGGTTCTCGGGGACGTTCTCGGATGAGGGCGGGGCGCGGCTGAGGTGCAGGCGCTGCGAGAGGCGGCGCGCGCTGCTCTCCTTCTTGGAGGTCTGGCTCGACTGGGAGGTGACGGACGCGGAGCGGGATCGGCCGGAGCGGAAGACGTCGAGGGAGCGGCGAGGCTTGTCCTTGGAGGCGGGCTCATCCACTGAGAGGTGGAAGTTGTCGGCAGATGCGATCGAGGGAGGGTAGATGCGCTCTTGAGTGGTTGTGTCGGACCGGAAGATGGCGAACTCGGGCGCCGCCAGATGATCAACCGTGTCCTTCTCGGGAGGCTGGCCCGAGGACAGGTCGTCCTTCTTCCTGAGGATGTCCCGCAGACCCATTCTGTCCTGTTGAGACACGGTTCTTGAGGTCCAGGAAGCTCTCTTTTTTTTGTGTCGTTGTCGTCCGCTCGGTATTAGAAGATGGAGATGGGAGGGTCCGTTCGCTCAAGATGGATGGATCCCCAGCTCTCGACTAAGAGGGATGCGCAAAAGAATCACCCGTTTTAGAACGAAGGACGAACGAACAATCAAATGTAAAGGATCATTCCCGGAAATGTCATCGAGTTTGCCAGAAACGGCGGAATATACTATTTCGGTGCATCCCAGCTCCGTCAGGTCCATGACCCCGTCCACGGTCAGCCTTTCAAGTGCAACCGGAGAGGCGCTGGGGCTGAGTCGAGGCTTCGCGCTGCGGAAGGCCTGCACTTTTGCGCCGTACAGGCAGAAGTGTGGGCAGGTCGGGCCTATGATCTTGTGGCCTGAGATGCAGTAGACGCCACGAGCATGCGCCGTCAGACAAAGCGCAGAACGGCCCCAGGATCCAGCCCCTGGTTCGTTTCTTATGTTCTGGATGACGAGGGGGAAGTCGTGAGATTTGGCCAGAGGGGCCTCCTGAGCCAACAAACCAGCGAGCGTCAGATGCCAGCCGAACATCAACGCCACCAATAACTCTCTTTGTTCAAGTAGGGCCGGTAGTTGCGTGCAAGAGACCAAGCAGAGACTAATGGCAGTCAATTCTTAGGTATTGCCGTTTATTGCTGGGTGTTATTGAAGGGCATTTCTGTAACAAAGATCGGATTGATGCACCTGAACATTGCCCCTCATCGCCCCTCATCGCTACTAATGGTGCATCCCACTGATGATCAAACCCCACCCAAAGCCAAGACATCTCAGGCCAGTCCGACGCCCCTAATCCTCCTCATCGTCCATTCAATTGGGGTCAGCGTTTCACTGCTCGTACTCAATAAAACACATATAAATGTTTACAATTCTCTTTTCATTAATTCTTCTATCCTTTTGTGCTTGATGCGAGGAACTCCTCATTTCAAGACCAGCTCTGCTTCTTTCTTGTCGACTTCTCGCTTTCTTCCCGGCCTTGAATGACCGCTGCCCTCAGGGACACCAAAATGGTTTCAAAGGGCTATCTCGAACGATTCATCAAAACTCGTTCCCAACTTCCGGATGCCGGATGAAGCAACTAGTTCAAATACGGAGGCTGTCTGCCCTCCTGGCTGTGGGGAAAAAAACGGACAGTGTCGTCGGCATTGATTCAGATGGACAAAAAGTCTTTCTGTTCTTCAAAGCCTGAGCAGTCCGAGTCTGCGTCAATGAATTCGGCAACCTCGTCTGAATCAACGTCATCAGAATCGGCTGCTTCGTCATCACTCGAAATGTCTCCCATGGGCTCGTCGTCTGCCCTGGCTTGGTTCCGGAGGACGCTTGCCCTTTCGCGGTGAGGGAGTTTACATCCCCTGACCTTACATCGGCCGGTATTGCTAAATTCAGGGCACTCAAAGACGTGGCGCTCGGTGCAGTCTGCTCCTTTCTCGCAATATCCATTGAACCCAAAGTCCTTGCAGACAGGGGCACCTGGAGAAGCTCTGGAGTGAGTATAGGGACAGTCAGCCTTGGCGCAATGGCCCTTGGCAAAATGCAGGCAGTTCGGGGTGCGCTCGGGAGTCATGTCATGGGAAAGATCGCAGGACTCGCCGTTCACGCATCGCCCGTCTTTCAAAATGTCTTTACAAAGGGCCACCTTGTTCGGGTCGTGAATGTAGCGGCAGCGTGGGCCCTTCGTGCAGGAACCTAGACGGGGGGGTTGTGTGTTAGTTTCATCCGACATTGATACGCACCCGGCCGGTCCTGTTGAGCGGCGGCTGGATCGTTCCAGTCTTGGAAAAGAGAAATTACCAGTCGTTGAGAAGATCTTGCAAGGCTCGTTGATCTTCTTGACCACGCCAGATCGCCTGGGGACCCGTCAGCAACTTCATCGTCCAGAAGGATGGCACGTACCGCTGGTCGTTGACAATTCGATTCGCCACTAGGTTTCCTGTCTTGGTTCGGTAAAATTTGACGCCAGCAATCACGGCGCTTTTGGGGGTTCTGGATGAGGAGTGGGGGGCATCTGAGCTATGTAAGGTTCGCCGACCATCGAGAGGGTCCTGGAGCATCCACACACCAGGAATCTTGACAAGCTTCTTGCCGCCCTCTACGACACGGAACTGGATCCCTTCGATCGTCAGTTCGTTGTGACCTGCCGGGTTAGTCTGCGCACTCGTTACGCTGGCTTGATGCTTCAGAAACTCGTGAAACTGCGCTTTCTCCTGCCGTCGATGGCCACTGATCTTTATCTGCCGAGTCTGTTCGATCGCCTTCGCTCGATTCTGGGTTTCCTTTTCGTACACGTTCGCATTAATCAGCTGCCGATGACGATCGGTTTTGGAGACCCAGCCAGGTGGCGTCTCGGCACCACTGCTGGCAGATCGGGAGTTTGGCGAGTTTCCGGCGTTGAGATGCAGTGTACGGTGGTGGTGAACCGCTGGCGGTCGTCCAACTCGATGCGTTCGCGCTGGATATGGTGAGCCTGAGTGTCGATGCGAGTTGTCTTTGCAACGTTAACATAATGATGTTCAGCATGAGGAAATCACAACTCACGACGATGATGAGCCGGATGGTGAGATGATAGGGGTCGCGACCCTGCCTGCTGGCTCTTGTGTCGATTTATCTGGCCTGGAGAGCAGTGAGTCTTAATTCCGGGTTAAAGCTGAGAGAGGGCACAAACCCGCGAGTTGACCGATGCGAGCCAGGAGCTCCTTGTCTTCTTCCGACATGCTGATGACCGTCTTGCCGTTGAATTTCTAGTGTTTCTTCGGGTTCGAAGGAGCGTTTCGTTTCTGGATAAATGAAAAGGGCGGGATTTTGTTGTTATTGAGAGGGTTGCAAATCCAATACGGGACAAAACCTTGTGAGGCGGCAACAGTGATGCACCATCTGGTGATTAGTCATCACGCACACCGGCTTCATTGGTCCAGTCGCAAGGCTGAGCTTGAGTTCCATCCATCGCACGGATATCCGTAGGTATCTACTAACTCAAACCCGAGCAACAAAGTGCCTGCAGTGCATAATTCCTATCGTGGCTCCTTAATCATATTTTTTCTCTGCAGCCCACTCGCCTCGTGCAAGACCAAGTAGATCGACCGACCGAGACTCGAGAGCCCGCGAATATGGCTTCTTCTTGGGATCTCCTCGACCCAGAGGACGAGGTTGAGCTTCACAAGACCCGCCTTTTTAACGTGGAGGAAAAGCCCTTCAAGCGCATCACGAAACGCCTCAACAATCTATCATCCCTCGCCCTGCCTCCCGAAACCCCACACCCTAGTCATCCACCTCCCAGCGATCCCAAGGCCAAGCTCGAGCAGCTGAAAGAAGACCTCACCCTCGACTTCGCTGCCTTTGACAGCAGCATCACGCGCCTCCAATTCCTCCACCACGCAAACGCCCGCGAGCGCGAGCGCTACACAGCAGACCAGCACCGCATCCTCGCAGAATGCCAGGCCGTCCGGCAAAACAACGCCCAACTTAGAGAGCAGCTTGAGGCCGCGCAAGCCACCCTAGCCCAGCGCAAGAAGTTTGACGAGCTGGCCGAGAAGATCACGTCGAACCGGCTTCTGCGGCCGCGAGAGGACCAGATCGCCAACCTCGCCAAGCTTGAGGAGGAGTGCCGGGAGCTGGAGCGCGAGAGCGAAACCTACAGTGAAACATGGAGAGAGCGGCGAGAACAATTCAACAGGATTATGGAGGAGGGCATGTTGCTGAGGCGCCAGATCCGCGACGAGAAGGAGGAGGTTGACCGTAGGGAGGGCATGAACGAAGGTGCGGAGGACGACGTCGAGGTGGACAAAGTTGGCCAGACTCCCAGAAACGAACCCAGCGGCAACGCAACACCACGCCCCGATGGGGACAGTCAGGTCAAGGCAGATCTCGATCCCGGAACGCCGAATCCAGAAGCGCTCAACGGAGGAAGGACGCCAATGCGAGACACGCCAGTCCCGGACACGCTCAAGCCATTGCCTGGCCCTGTTGGGTCTCTGGCTCGAGGTGACAGTCAAGCCCCCAGCCGAGATGCCTCGCCCATGCCGCATCACGAAGAGCGCAAGGCTGAGTCGGGAGAGGATGTGGACATGGAGGACTCGGAGGCGGCAAGCAGGGCCCGAGAAGATGGGGACAGCACACCTCTGGTGACGGTGGAACCACCTGAGGGTAACGACGACAAGATGGAAGTGGATAACTAAAACACAATTTCCTGTGGGATCCGGGCTCTGCTTCGAGAGCCCTTGTAACATCACTTTTCAAGATACCCTCGAGTGAAGGTCTGCTAGCCTAGATTCTTGCTTTGTTTACTGCGTTTCATCATCTGAGTGGTGTCGTATCAGCCCTCTAATTAATGCGTGTTGCCATCCTTTTGTCCTCTCCATTATCCTACGCGCCGTTTTCAGTCCCCTTTGCCTTGGCCAGCGTCTCCTTGGCCAGCTGCATTTCGGCGTCGGGCGCACCCACCTGCTCCCTCACGGCGATCTGCTCCTCCAGCTTCTCAACGGCGCCCGCGATTCTCTTTCGTAGGGGCTCGAACACAGCCTTAGTCTGCTCCACGGCAGTTTGCTGACGGTGTGACGAGAGACCTTGTCAGCAAAGGCTCTATTGTGAGAGATAGGGAGGTGCCTAGCTAGGGAGGAGGTGCAGGAGCTGCAAATAACCCACCTGCTGCTTGAGTATGAAGTTGCCGTTGCCATCATCATCGCCCTCACCCTTGTCGATCTTGTCCTGCAGGGCCTTGACCTCTGCCTCCTGCTGCTCAAGCTCTTTGTGGTATGAGGCTTCCTCCTTGAGGAGGCGGTTGACGGAGCTGGTGGCGATAGCCAGGTGAGATGGAGGGGGCATGGTTGATGTCGATGCGTGGGTGGGCGTCCTGGATCAGGAGAAGGGTCAATGATCAATGCCGCTGAAATGAGACAAGTTTGTTCAAGATATATAGCCGACACGCGTAGCAGGCAGACAAATTGTAGGATCGTTGAGTGGGTGCCAATTATTCGTTGCCTGTTGTTTGGTTCGAAGGAAGGAGAAGAGCAAATGAGATCATTGTTCTACGTGGGGGTATACTCGGCGGGGCAACCTGCCATCGCGCTCCAACCTGTCGACATGGGCCATTTCGTCGGTAGGTAAGGTAGGAAGGAGAGCCCAAATAGAAAAAGGAGCTTGGGACAGAGATGGATTGACTCGATTGCGTAGAAACTTCTGTTGTCTGATATACCCTTACCAACTTCTGTCAATCAACTACACGATGCCCAACAACAACCAGTCTCATCTCTACCAGAAAGGAAAATGCCGTTCGAACGGCGTTCCGCAAGTGTTACCATCCCCATTTTCCCATCCATCCATAGAGCCACCATCAAGTTCCGCATGCCATGGTATCTCCCTAAACGCCGACAACGCCATTCAGGCGACCTCGACAGTCGACCGCCCCCCAAGAAGCAGGAATTCCAATACTTTACACGACCAAACATGCCGCCCGTCCGAGTCTTCGTTACAATGCAATGAGAATATGCGCGCTTGTCAAATCACGCCGAGACGGCAACAGCAGGGGCACTGACAGCGGCGGCCTCTGGCTCCGTCTCGGTTTCTTGAGCCATCTCGCCGCCGGCTTCCCTTTCAGCCCAAGCTCCCCACAGACCTCGCTTGCCCCGTATCCGGATGTCATCCCCAAGACCAGGGCCCTGATCAACTTTGATGGCGTCCTTGGTAGCAAGAACCAAGCACTCGAAGAACATCTTGGTAGCATCAGCCTTGGTGGTCTGCTTCTCGGGCAAGAGGTTTTGGAAGACAACAGCTCTCTCTTTCCGCTTGTTCGGGCTGTCGGCAGCATCGGCGCCGAAGATGTCTCGGAGGATGTGGACGGCATGCTTGGTACCCAGCGAAACAGGGCCACTATCCTCGGGATGGACGAGAGGCTCCGTTGTCACATCAAAGGGGGGCATGGGGCTGCCAATCTCCTGTTCTGCGTGCATGCCATCATCAGCGGCAAGTTCGAGCATCGTTTCCTCCGCACCGATGGTCTCGTCACCAAAGCCGCCTGCTGCAGGACCAAGTTCAGTGTCCTCGCCAAACTCCAGGCGTGGGGACTTGGATGCACCATGGTCGCTTCCAACATCGGCAATTCCGCTATCACGCTTTCTCTTCAGCTCGTTCATCCCGCGGACAGCATCGAGAGAAAGCATTCCGCGCAGTTCAGGTGCCCAGGCAGAGCTTCGTCCCTCCATCATGATTGATGACACAAATCCTCCAGTTTTTTGCATGTCCATCAAAGCGAGCAGGAAGGGGTCGCGGGGGAGGAATCCAGCTTCTTTCAGGATATTGTCGCGGTTGGCTTGCTGTTGTTTGATGTGATTGCTGGACAAAGCAATCTCCTCATCGGGTGTCAGAATTTTCTGCTTCTTGGCACGTTGGGCGGGTCGTCGGATGAGGCTCTGTTCCGCATCATGATCAGGCTCGTAAAGATCGGTCATTTCGTGCCTAGTATATTCGGCTTCCAACTCCTTCTCCATAACTTCGTCGATGTCGGAGAGGGGGGATTCAGAAATTCGGGCAGGCCGGATGTCGAGAGCACCCGTCTGGTGCAGGTCAGAAATATCCTCCGGGTGATAATCAATACCGCCCTCCATGATAACATCGCCATCTGCAATCATAACGCCACCCTGGTCCGCGTGTAGCTCTAAAGATGTCTCGCGCTCCGGGCCTTCTTTGCGGGGCCCCTCAAGTCCCAACTCGCTGAAGATGTCTGTTTCGAAAGGTGCAGGTTCCGGTGCTTCTCGACCAATTTCGACAGTACCGTCACCCAAGTCGATTCCAAAGTCGAGCTCAAGTCCAAGGTCATCTCCGGGTATCATCGCGTCATCGTCCAGTCCGAGATCATCATTGACAAATTGGCTGTTGTCAAAGTCTTCTTGCAGGTTAATATCGCGTTGACTGACGCGCCCCTTACGACCGATTGGGCCGGTTGCCACGTCATCCACTTGAGACAGAAGCCAGTTCGCGTCCGGCGGGGGAGGTAGTTCAAAGTTGTCGTAGGGTGTGATCTTGTCCGGAAGCGTCAGGGCCTCGCGGTTGGGGAGTTGTAAGTTAACAGCCATATCATTATTTCCAGTTGATCGGAAAGCCTGGGGGGTGTTAGCATCAGATTGGCATTGACCATAGTGCAGAGAACAGCGGACTGACCATCTTAATCTTCATCATAGCTTCGTTGCAGTCATCCAACAAGTAACGCGTCTTTCGCTGATAGATTCGCACCACACCAAGCAACAACTGACTGCTCAGTCGCAGGGCCATGGGTGCCTGGTTAGGCGTGATGATAGCCTCCACACTGTCGGTGACATTGGACTGCAAGATGTGATTCTTCGAGAGCTTGCGCTCCAGGTTGGCCGAGAGCCAGACGCGGGCGAGCGGCCCGCTCTTCTGGAGCAGGGTCTCCGAGTAAAACATGGTGCGGTCGCGCGACGACGCGATGCACAAGAAACGAGAAACGGCAGTTGTAGCGACGCGACGAGAAGCTGCACCCCAAGTATGATGAAGAGTTCGGAGGGGAAGACAGACGAGGTGGGTTGCGAAGAGCGAGTGGTGTGGATAAACACAAGACCAGGGGGGCGCGTTCGAAAGTTGGGCGCGGGTAAACAAGCTCAGAGGCAGGACTGCTCTACGCGCAGAAGCGGCAGCGCGAGTAGCGCAGAAGCATGAAGCACTGTGAGAAGATAGCGCAAATAGAGTATTTTGTTGCGCGACGTAATGTGAGGTTTATAGCGACAGTTTCGGGAAGCGACGAGGCGTGTGCGCGGGATATCGCGACGGGTTTTGAAAGGGAAATTGGGACCTGGACCTTGATGAGGGGAGGTGGCCTTGGTCGTTCACCAACGGTAAATGGCGTGGCTGGGGCAAGTGGTGTGTGGTTCAGCAGAATAGCACGCACAGACCCGGTCGGACTGCTGCGGTTTCCGGATAAAATAATTGTCCGAATCATTTGGAGAGCTGTCATTGGCCTGTCGGCTTGGGCGGGCTCCTCATCATTCCTTGACCATGGACGCTTAACAAGGATGACAGCAGCACGTTGAAAAAACCTTGCCCTGTTGAGCTTGAGGCCGGGTGCTAAAATAAAACATGCATCATTTATCTTTATTTATACAACAGCTGAGCAAATATTTATGTCGTTAGTTTCTCCATGGGTCACGTTTTAACCTGTCTGACAGGTACTATCATTGAGAATCGATGGACAAGGTTGAGCTGCTCTCTTGGGATACTTCCAGCGCCTCAGTCGTTATTATGATAATTTGAACAAGGTTTTGCAAAGGGTATTGAGTACCTACCTCGATGTGGTCAAAGAGTGAGGCACAAGTGTACTGTCATGCATCAACCCAGGATTACGCAGGACAATTGAGCGTTCGTACGCTCTTACGGCTGGGCGAAACAAGGATCTTCAAAAAGCACAACGCGAGTTATTGCGGCCCAATACCCCCATCATGAATGCACCACAACGAAACATTCTCTTGTTCATCTCCAGACTTCAATTCCCAAGGTCCCCGATGCCGTCAAAGTTATGCAAAGCCTCAGATCTTCCATGCGTGGCCTATCCCATCTACTAATCTCCAAAAGAGACTCCTGCAGACCCATCGGCACCCACAGAGGCAGGCATACAATATTGGCCTTGGCGCTTCCAAGCTCCAAATAAAGCCCCGGCCAGGCTGGAGTCACTTGCTCTGGGTATCCACGGGGGTATTGTTCCTACCTTAGCCTGCCAGCCTGTCTCTTACTCGCTGTTACTGGCTGGGGTCAAAGAAAGTCGCCGCCACTGGTCGCTGGAGCTGGAAATGCCCCTGGCAGCCTTGCCCAGCCTGGAAATGTACTAGCTCAGCCCGCGCTCCATCACGGACAAGACACCTGGACATCTCAGCTCGACTCGGACTCTGGGAACTCCCAACACGTCCACATCCGCCATTATTTTTGCTCTGTCCTCGTTGGCATATTTTCGCGTCTCCGCGTATGCCCATGTTTGGATTCCGTTTCAAACAGGGCTGAGGCGGATCGTTTCGCTTCGTTGAATTGCCAACTCTTGACTTGGTCTCATTATTCTTCTTCGTGGCAACTTGGCACATGGCCTTGCGTCGTTCATTTTACCCTCCAACGTTTTCTCCCCCCCATGACCTCGCGCGTTCGCTCTTAGACCGACCTCGATCGCCCATGCATCCGACGCATCCCTCCTTGCGATTGTGACACGGCCACTTGCGCGCACTTCCTCGTCAGGATGCAACTGCCATGGGGCGACCGCGACGGCCCGGCCCCTAAATCTCTACTGCCGACTACCAATCTTCCATCCATCACCGGCCACTCCCAAGAGACCGCTGGCGATGGTGACGGTGACCGCCAACATCGGCCAACTCGCCATGTCCGGACCACCTCCGCCCATGCACGAGTGAGTTTGCAGCGTCGATTCTTCCCTCCGTAAGCGCATTGTCTTACTAACTCGCCTGCCCTGCAGAGCGTAGCCGACCAATTCTCCTACATGACTCCGAGCGAAGCGGCGGCGAACCTACGAACCTCTCTTACTCATGGCCTCACCCCCACCGAAGCCCTCACCAGGCTCGGCGAATACGGACCAAACGAGATCCCTCACGACGCTCCCGAGCCATTATGGCTTCGCTTCGTCAAGCAATTCCAGGAACCCCTTATCCTACTTCTCCTGGTGTCGGCCGGAACCTCGCTCCTCCTTGGAAATATGGATGACGCCGTCAGCATCACAGTGGCTGTAACAATCGTCGTCAGTGTTGGTTTCGTGCAAGAATATCGTTCCGAGAAGTCTATCGAGGCCCTCAACCACCTCGTGCCGAACCATGCACACTTGGTCCGCGGCCAGAACAAGACGTCGCCTTTGGGCAAGACCCCAACATGGCCTCCACGCCTTGACGATGGACTCGACTCAAGCCCATCCCCCGGTTCTGTAACCCCCATCAGCGACATTTTGGATGCAACTTCGTCCAAGGTCATGGCTTCTCAGCTTGTTCCGGGCGATCTTGTCCTCTTCACCACCGGCGATCGCATCCCTGCAGATATCCGTGTCACCAAAGCCGCCGACCTCACTATTGATGCATCAAATCTCACGGGAGAAACAGAGCCTGTCAGGGTAACAGCCGAAGCACGCAGCCGCGGACTTGGTTCCTATACTCTCGATAAGCTCCAGCATCCACGGCCTACATCGCTAGCACCATCCGAAAATGGGGGCTCTTCTGGAGGTGACGGAAATCATAACATTGCGTACATGGGGACATTGATCAAATCTGGCCACGGTCAAGGTATCGTCTTTGCAACCGGAGGACACACTCACTTTGGCACCATCGCCACCAGCGTGTCTGGTACCGAGAGTCCACGCTCACCTCTTCAACTATCCATGGATGATCTCGGCTCGCAGCTAAGCAAGGCTTCATTTGTGGTTATTGGTCTTATTTCACTCGTCGGTTGGCTACAGGGCAAGAAGATCCTCGAGATTTTCACCATCTCGATTTCTCTCGCTGTGGCGGCGATCCCGGAAGGCCTGCCTATCATTGTAACTGTCACATTGGCCCTTGGAGTACATCGTATGGCTAGGCACAATGCGATTGTGAGAAGGATGCCAAAGGTGGAGACACTCGGCTCTGTTAATGTAGTCTGCACCGACAAGACTGGTAAGAAAGGTCCGCGTGTTTCGAGAAACTCTGCTAACGATACCTGACTAGGTACCCTGACCACAAACCACATGACAACTACTCGGATGTGGTACTTTGGAACTCATGAGGCGGTTCAGGTTGATTCTGATAATGAAGCCATGGAAACCAGTCCTGACCTCAACCAAGCTACCCTGCGTGTTCTTCGCATCGGCAACATTGCCAATGACGCACGACTTGCACAAAAGTACACGGAACATGGCCAAGCAGCGACGGCCGTCTTATCTTCCACCCTCGGGCGCGACCAAGTGTCTACTTACACCCGTTGGGTTGGCCAGCCGACTGATGTGGCAATGCTGGACCTGCTCGACCGCTTCAAGGAACATGATGTTCGAGAGTCAATTGGCCCCCGGGTGAGCGAGACACCGTTTAGCTCGGAGCGAAAATGGATGGGAGTGACCATCGGATCAGATACCAAGAGCGACAAGGAGTACGCTTACATGAAGGGGTCTATTGAAAAGGTCCTTGCTGCGTGTGACACCTACCTCGATCGAGACGGGAGGGAGATTGTCCTGGACTCTGCTCGTCGCCAAGAAGCTCTCCAGGCTGCTGAGTCCATGGCCGTTCAAGGCCTACGAGTATTGGCATTTGCGAGTGGGCCGGTGTCACGGCCACCAAGGAACAAGTCGACAGCCCGGAGCACTCCGGGCTTTGACAGGAGTGAAAGCCCACTCTCCCACAACCCAGATGATATATACAAGGGCCTCACCTTTGCTGGACTTGTTGGCATGCGTGATCCTCCCAGGCCCGGAGTTGGCCGCTCCATCACGCGGTTGATGCGAGGTGGTGTGAAGGTTATCATGATTACTGGTGACGCTGAAACCACAGCACTCGCCATCGGCAAACAATTGGGCATGAGCATTGCCGTTCCCAGCGGCCATGCGGGCGGCCAGGGCACCGTCAAACCTGTTCTCCGGGGCGATGAAGTCGACAGGATGTCTGAGGAGGATCTTGCACAGGCTATGCAGCATACAACAATCTTTGCGCGAACGAATCCTGATCACAAGCTGAAGATTATCAAGGCGCTTCAGTCAAGGGGCGACATCGTTGCCATGACAGGAGACGGTGTGAACGATGCACCCGCACTGAAGAAGGCTGATATTGGCATCTCTATGGGCCGCCACGGGACAGACGTTGCCAAGGAGGCAGCGGATATGATCCTGACGGATGACGACTTTTCTACGATTCTTCGTGCCATAGAGGAGGGCAAGGGCATTTTCAACAACATCCAGAACTTCCTCACATTCCAGCTCAGCACGAGTGCTGCCAGCTTGGCTCTCGTCTTCATCTGCACCTGCTTTGGCTTCAAGTCTCCTTTGAATGCCATGCAGATTCTCTGGATCAGTAAGTCTAGCATACTGGCACCTGCGTCAATTCGATCTAACCCACAGCAGATATCATCATGGATGGCCCCCCAGCCCAGTCACTGGGAGTTGAAAGGGTGGATCCCGATGTGATGACCAAACCACCGCGAAGACGGGGAGACCCTGTGCTTACTCGGGCGCTTATCTCTCGCGTGTTTGCATCGGCCGTCACCATTACTATTGGGACAATGCTCATCTACCGCCGAGAGATGATGGCCGATGGCCAAGTGACACGGCGAGACACGACCATGACCTTTACGTGCTTCGTCTTTTTCGACATGTTCAACGCTCTCAGCTGCCGGTCCGAGTCCAAGTCAGTGCTGCGGGGTGAGGTTGGCCTCTTTTCCAATAACTTGTTCAACTGGGCTGTCTCCCTGAGCATCGCTGGCCAACTGCTTGTCATCTACTTCCCGTGGCTCCAGGAAACTTTCCAGACCGAGGCCATTGGGTTTTTCGACCTTGTACGACTGTTTCTTCTGTGCAGTACGGTGTTCTGGGCCGACGAGCTGCGGAAATATTTGAAGTATGGGAAACGGCGTTTTGTCAATGGGTACAGTCAGGCAGTTTAAGGGGCAGGGTTGGTTGCAGGTTCTTAGAGATGTAATACTAAACTCTGCATACAAGGCTTCATTGCATAGCGATTGCCACGATACTATAGTGAAAAAATCCAGGCCTACATGGGTGATAGACGAGACGGATTCATCACTTGACGTCGGTTTATTTTTTTCATTTCTACTTTTTTGTCCCTGGTTTGTCTGGTTTCAATCGTCGACGCAAATGACACCCAGGTACAGGGTAGTTTTGTTTTACTTGGGTTGTGTAAATTGCGGGCGCTTTGATAGTCTGACTGCGTGTCTCTAACAACGTTCCCAGCTCCGACAAAGGGTTTCTTGCGACGGGGTCTCCACGTCTCCTCCTCTTCGCCTCGATCGAAGACTGACAGCCAGGGCAGCGATGCACCGTCCGACTCGAGTATGTCAATGACCATGTCAAGCCTCCCGAATGGCCTCTCCCACCGTCCGGATAACGAACACCCTGTCATCGAAGCGTCCACCTCATCCCTCCAAAATGCCACCAGCGAGTCCGATATACGCGATGCGCTTGCCGTCCTCCACTGCCGGGAATCTGCCATAACGTCTCGCCTCGATGCCCTCGTCGCTTCCCAAGCCGATCTCTCTCGCGACCTCGGGCGGCTCGATCTCCTGCGAGCAGGTCTCGGGGCGCAGGTCATCGCCGCGCGATCTGTTGGAAATGACATGCTCGCAACTGCGGCCGACACTGCGGGTAGGCTGAGTGATAAGGTCAAGGAGCTGGACCTGGAGAAGAGTCGCGTAGAAGAGACTCTGGGCGTCGTGGAACAAGTTGCAGAGCTCAAGGCATGCGTCAACGGCGTCGTTGGATCCATGGGCGCACCGCAGGACTGGGAGGCTGCTGCTGGATACCTCTCGAGAGCGAGCAAGGTACCAGACGCGATCGTCAAAGGACCCTTCGCAGTCAGCATAGTCCCGAGCGTCGAGGTGCCTGACCCGCCGTGGGTAACACTGGAGAACGCCAAGGAGAGCCTCTGCGGTCTCTTCCTGCGAGAGTTTGAGAAGGCGGCGGAGGAGAGCGACGGCACCAAGGTCACCCGATTCTTCAAGCTCTTCCCGCTGATAGGCCGAGCCGATGTTGGCCTGGATGTCTACGGGCGATACGTCTGTCAGGGTGTTGCAGGTACAGCCCGGGCGACGCTCAAGGACGCCATGGGAGGACAGCGCAAGGAAGGCTTCTTCTACGCCAACGCCCTGACCAAGCTCTTTGAGCATATCGCGCAAATCGTCGAGGGCCACGGAGGACTCGTGGAACGTCACTACGGCTCTGGAAAGATGGTTCGCGTCATAGAGCGTTTGCAGATGGAGGCAGACGTGCAGGGCGGCATCGTTGTCGACACCTGGAGCGACGAAAGGGGTACCGACAGGAAACTGACAGATGTCAGGAGTTATCCCTTCTCGTTTCTGGTCCAGAGCTTCCTGCCCCAGCCTCCACGAGGCGGCACGCCCAGGGTGAACTCGCCCGCCATCGGGGTGGGGAATAACCCTCGGGAGAGCGAGGACGAGGGCGTCAACATGAGGGAGGTTGACGGCCTGTTGAGCGAGATCGCCGTGATGCTTGGCCGTTGGTCATTATACACGCGCTTTCTTTCTGGGAAATGCCAGGTAGGTCTACTCGCCATCTCTGAAGCTTCTCGCTAGCAACCCTGCTCACATGCACAGGATCCCGACGCAGCAGACGACGCTCCCCTTGTCATACCCGATGTGCTAATCAAATCGAATCTGTATCGAAAAGTGTCCACGAAACTCACATCCCCCTACAACGTCATGACCACGTTCTTCTTCCGTCGATCCGTGGAAAAGGCGTTCCAGTTGGACGAATATCCCAGCGGCCTGTCACTGAGCCTGAGCAGGCATATCGAGGGCAACGCCCCCTACATCATCATGGCTGTCGACGATGTAATGTACATCGTCAACGCCGTTATCCAAAAGTCCATCTCTACGTCGCAGAGAGATGTAATTGCTTCTGTGATACCTACAATTGGGCGAGTCCTAAGCTCAGACTTTGTTGGCATGGTTCAGCGCAAAATGAGGGACGAATCTTACCCGAAGCCGGTCATCCAAGGAGGCTTCCCGCCCGAGGACAAGATCATCCAGTTTATTGTTCTCATCAACAGTCTCGACATGGCCAACGAGTATTTGACCAGGATCATCAGTGGCCGACTCGGTGATCCTGGCCACCAACCAAACGTTGACGTGCAAAACGGACCGCTCAAGGATTCATTCCCCTTCGAGCGGGATGTGATATTCGTCGCCAATGCTCTACATACCCTCCAAACTACATTCATCGGGAAGACGACCGAGCTCCTGAACGAGGGCATCCAGGTGCTTTTCAACCAGGTTGTGAAGCTCCGCCTGCGCCCTGTTCTAACGGACACCTTCCGTGATGCAGACTACACGTTGTCTGAAGATGAGATCGCTGAAATAGCGCAGCAGAATGACGAGGATGAGGATGAACTCCTTGAACAAGTACCGAGGCTCTTTGAGCACGGCTGGGATCAGCTCATGAAACCGATAGCGCGGCTTATGACCCCCGGAACGTATAGCGTACTTCTGGACATTACAGCCCGCTACCTGTCCAAGATATGGGAAAAGAAAGTGCTTGGATACGCCGGCCGCACCAACGCCCTGGGCGCCATCCGGATCGAGCGCGACTTTAGCGCTCTGGTAGACGTTGTTTCCCGAGGAGACTATGCTGTGAGAGAGGTATTTGCCAAGGTCACGCAGCTGCTGATGGTTGCGAACATGGAGGACGAGGAATGGGATGAGATTATGGCGCTGGAGGATGGAGAGGACGGGATTGATTGGGTATTGACCGAGGACGAGAGGAGGAGAGCGAGAAGCTTGGTGAGAGGTTGATGATTAACATATGGATCATGCAAAGACGGGCGCTACTTTTAGAGAAAAGACTTGATATAGTGTAAGAGGGCTTCATGAAAGAATACCCTATACGTGCAAGGGCATATGAAACAAACGTCCTTCTATGAACAGGAACCTGAAAATGGAGCCCACCGTCATCAACAAGTTGACGTCTCCTTAAGCTCGGGTTCGTGCAGAGAGCCTCAGTGGCGGATCGCTCTAATCGAGCCCCCCGATTTGGCGGTGCGTGCGCCGACCTCAGGCAGCTCTGCCGGCTTTGACTCACTCAACCACCACAACTAGTCCTGCAACGGGGCCCATTTTAGCTCGTCATGAGCATGAGGCCCAATGTGATGAATTTTTCCACTGCCCAAATATCGCAAACCCTCCCAACTAAACGCCTCTGTCACGGTCGCTACAGAAATCTACGTCTCGTCGTGCACGCGGAGGCCAGAATAAACAGATTTTCACCTCGAATTTTCTCTGCCAATACACATTCTGCCGTGTCACCCACCGCACTGAGGCGGCATCCCACGCGACCACTTACATCCGACCACCAGGGATTCACCGTGGACATGGAGACACGGATAGTGAGAGTGCCCAGCAAGGACTCTCTTGGGCATTTCCGGCCAGGTGATGGCCTTGCGGCGCTGGACCACTGGGATGTTCAGTGTGAGGACAAGAGTGTTCTCGGCGTCCTTGAGCAGGCTGCGGACGACCTGAGGACCAAGGATACACCTGTCGCATTCCCTACCGAAACCGTCTATGGCCTCGGCGCAGATGCTACTCGGAGTGCTTCTGTCAAGGGCATCTATTCAGTCAAAGGGCGACCATCGGACAACCCTCTCATCTCCCATGTGTGCGACTTGGAGATGCTGCGGAGGTATATTGGCGATGCCAATGAAGCCCACGATCCCATACCAAAGCGATACCTGGCTCTGCTGGAGCGCTTCTGGCCAGGTCCCCTAACCATCCTGTTGCCTAACCCTCAGCCCTCCAGACTCGCGCCAGAGGTGACTGCAGGCCTCAAGACCTTTGGCGTGCGAATGCCCTCGTCGCCCCTCGCCCTCTCCCTGATCAAGCTTGCTGGCGTCCCCCTGGCAGCGCCTTCAGCCAACGCCTCCACCAAACCATCGCCGACGACGGCGCAGCATGTGATGGATGACCTCCGGGGAAGGATCGAGCTTATTCTGGACGGAGGTCATTGCCCCGTCGGCGTGGAGAGCACAGTGGTCGATGGACTATGCGAGCCTCCCGTCGTCCTCCGACCAGGAGGCATCGGGCTGGATGAGCTGCGAAGCTGTCCCGGCTGGGAGAATGCAGTGGTAGCATACAAGGACGTGAGCGAGGAGGGCAAGGCTGCGCCGCGGGCACCGGGTATGAAGTACAAGCACTATAGCCCCAAGGCGAGGGTTGTGCTCTACGAATCGACTTACGCCAAAGGGGTGGCTGGCGTGGCCTCCTCTGAGCTGGGGCCCGCGAACGGGGCTGTCAATGGCCACGCGACAAATGGAGAAGGGAAGACGAGGAAAATCGGCGTGATCCGCACCCAACGATGGAAGCCAGGGGCTGGACTGCGGTGCACCAACCTGCGGCGTTCTGCTGGTGAAACGCCAGGAGTTGGTGAGCAAGACGCCTTATTCGAGGTGTTTGAAGGCACTCTGTCGGATGAAAATGGACTGCCTCTGGGCCATATCCTGGACATCGATCTCGGAAAAGATACTGAAGGGATTGCCCGAGGCCTCTTCTCGGCGCTCAGGGAGTTTGATCGGCGTGGTGCGGACACCATTTTCGTGGATGGCATAGATGATAGAGTCGACATGGCTGCGGCGGTCATGAACCGCCTCCGCAAGGCAGCGTCAGATATTAGAGCATGATGACCATATCAATTAGAACACCAGCACCTTGTATGGAAAAAAGTCATCCCCTCCCTTATCCCTTTATCGACCAGACCGATGGCGTGACGACCTTATCTTTCCTTTTTGCATGCGGCGCTAGAACAACGATAAACTCCCAATTGCCAGACACATCCTCTCTCCCCAGCTCACCTTTCACAGACCCTGCCGGAGCCAGTCCGCCAATTTCGACTTTCCAAGCTGCGCTAGGTTGTTGACGCCCTGTTCGCTGAGGTCGATGCGGCCCATGGGGACGTCCTGGGTTGGCGCCCTGCTCACGCGCTGGACGATGATGGTGGGGTCGGTCTCGAGGATGATTCCGTCATCGACAATCTCATCGATGGCGAGGGAAACGAGGTCGTAGTTCTCGACAATTGTCCTCTTGTCGACGGATTGCCTGCGTTTGCGCCATGTTAGCCTGGCTGCGCCGGATTCAACAGGGGGGGAGCTGACTTGAAGAGTAGGTGGAGGGAGTCCCTCAGAGCGAGGACTGTGTTGTAGAGGAGTATCTCGTTCTCATCGACGCTGCCGACGACGTACATCATGACGTCCGACTCCATCTTGTACAGCACGATCCGGTTGTCGTAGAGAATGATATCGCCGGTCTGCTTGGCGGTCTTCTCGATGAGACCCTTCTCGAAGGCCTTTTGCGACTTTACATCGGAGTACGGGCTGGCGGAGGCGCTCGCAGGAGCTTTTCAGAACAGCTTGTCAGCGGTCTTTGCGCCCAGGGACAAAGACAGATACGGCAAGGGAAGCTCAGGGGAGATTTACCGTGGGGCGCTGCGTGCGGCGGCGAGAAGTACTTTGCGAATATCCGAGAGCCATCCTCAGTGCTTAGAATGAGGATGGCCTGGATAGAGAAAAGGGTCATTCCAGGAGACATGGTGGCTGTTTCTTGCAATGGTGTACTTGAATTCGCTGGATGGAGGCCCCCCCCCCCAGATGCTAGCGATGCCACGATTGCGCTGGGAGGGATGTCGGCGCAACGTTTCACCGCTCCGCAATCATGGGAGCTCACGTTAGCGCGTCGCGGTGCACGAATAGATGGTCCCTGAACCACTTTACGCGTCTGGAAAAAAAGGAGACGCGCCCGTCTCCGTGCCAATCCCCCTCCCCCTCGTTTTCTCCATCAGCCTGCCAACATCAACAGTTCTAAACGACAGGGAGGACAAGAAAGACAGCAACAATGTCGTCCCCATCCCAAAGGCGGACGCGAAATTCGCAGTCGGCGACTCCTCGTCGCTCTACTCGCAATTCTGAAGCCAACGAGACGCCCCGCGCAAGCAACAGAGAGGCCGGCCAGGCCTCGAGCCCACTCTTCTACCAGTCGTCATCCCCAGGTCGACAAGATGGATTGCCGGGAGAGGTTTCGTCGCCATTGAGGCAGATGACGAACAGTCAAAGCACGCGTGCTCGAAGCGACATCCCTAGCTCTCCTCTACGCCAGATGACCGACACGCAGAGCGATATCGACCCTGAGAGAACGCCCCGAGCTACCCCGGCGGCGTCGTTTCCTGGAGGTAAGTTGCGACAGGTGCCGAACGATAGTCCAGCGCACTAATTACAAACAGGATCTTCCCCTATTCGATACGACCCCAGCTCCAGTCCCGGGAGATCCCTACGACAACAGTCTGAGCTCCGAAGTGAGAGTAGCGGCCTCTTCATTGGCTCTCAGATCGGCAGCTCCGCGCCTCACCGCCGAGGAGATATCAACTCCGACGCAGTGCGAACCCCGCGCGCTGCGCGCCGAGTTATTCTTGACGATGCAGGCCGTGTCGTGCGCGAGGGACCCTTGGATGGATCAGATGCTGCATCCTTCGCCAACCGTGACCCCAACACCTCCGAGGCCGATGTCCTCGGTGGTCAAGGGCAGAGCCTTATCTGGGGCACCACCGTTTCCATCGACGATACCTTTGCTTCCTTCAAGGATTTCCTCCGCAACTTTACAGAGAAATATCGCATGTACCGAGATGGAGCATCCGACGCCGAGGTTCAGGCTGCTCCTGATGCAGAATCAAAGCCATACTGGGAGGCACTGGAGAACATGCTGCTTCTGGGCACCACAAGACTTTATCTCGACATTTCTGACCTCAACCTCTACCCGCCTACCCGAAAGCTTTGGCACCAGATCCAAGCATACCCCCAGGAAATTGTGCCTGTCATGGATCAGTCGGTTCATGATATGATGGTTGAGCTTGCGCGCGCAGAGACTCTGAGAAGCCGACCCTCTCAGAGTAGTGCGGGCCACCAAGCGTCACAGCACAGCACCCAGAGCTCGGAGCCTGTGTTCCCCAGCTCGGATAGACCAGAGGAGGCTCCTACTCCTCGAACACAGCCAGACCAACAGCAGGCTTCGTTGGAGGACCAGGTATCGTCATCCATCTACGTCGTTCGACCGTTCGGCTTGGACAAGACGATCAACTTGAGAGATCTCAACCCATCTGGTAAGCCCATGTTTTACTCCTGCACCAAGAACTGAGACTCAAGCGTGTTAGATATGGATCGCCTCATCTGCATCAAGGGTTTGGTGATCCGAACCACCCCGGTTATCCCCGACATGAAGGACGCCTTCTTCCGCTGCAACGTCTGCAACCACTCCGTCAACGTTGGCCTTGACCGCGGAAAGATTCGCGAACCCACCGAGTGCCCACGGGAGATCTGCCAGTCCAAGAACTCGATGCAGATTGTTCATAACCGATGCTCTTTCGAGGACAAGCAGGTTATCAAGCTCCAAGAGACTCCGGATGCGGTGCCTGCCGGCCAGACGCCTCATTCCGTCTCTGTCTGTGTCTACAACGAGCTTGTTGACTTTTGCAAGGCTGGTGACCGGGTCCAGTTGACTGGTATCTTCCGTGTCAGCCCCGTGCGTGTCAACCCCCGCCAGCGTGCGATCAAGAGCGTGCACAAGACGTACGTGGATGTGTTGCACATTCAAAAGGTCGACAAGAAGCGCATGGGCGCTGATCCCTCGACCCTCGGCATCGCAGGCGAGGATGAGGCTGAGGCTGGAGACAACAACATTGAAGAAACCCGTACAATCAGCATTGAAGAAGAAGAGAAGATCCGTGAGACGGCTGCGCGCGATGATATTTACGAGCTGCTGGCTCGATCACTCGCGCCGTCAGTCTACGAAATGGACGATGTGAAGAAGGGCATCCTCCTGCAGCTCTTTGGTGGCACCAACAAGACCTTCCAGAAGGGCGGCAGCCCCAAGTACCGAGGCGACATCAACGTTCTCCTCTGCGGTGATCCTTCAACTTCAAAGTCGCAGCTGCTGTCGTACGTCCACAAGATTGCTCCTCGCGGCGTCTACACTAGCGGCAAAGGATCTTCGGCCGTTGGCCTCACTGCGTACGTGACGCGTGATCCGGAGACTCGGCAGCTGGTCCTCGAGTCTGGAGCCCTGGTCCTGTCAGACGGCGGTGTCTGCTGTATCGACGAGTTCGACAAGATGTCGGATGCCACACGCTCCGTCCTCCACGAAGTGATGGAGCAGCAGACCGTCTCGGTTGCCAAGGCCGGTATCATCACCACCCTCAACGCCCGAACCAGCATCCTTGCGTCGGCCAACCCCATCGGCAGCCGGTACAACCCTGATCTCCCCGTCCCTCAGAACATTGATCTTCCCCCTACGCTCCTCTCCCGTTTCGATCTGGTCTACCTTATTCTCGACCGCGTCGACGAGAAGACCGACCGCCGGCTCGCAAAGCATCTGCTCTCGCTCTACCTCGAGGACAAGCCTCACTCGGCCCCTTCCAACAACGACATCATCCCCGTCGAGTTCCTCACCCTCTACATCTCATACGCGCGTTCCAAGATCCAGCCCACCATTTCTCAAGAAGCTGCCCAGGAGCTCGTCGACTGCTACGTCGCCATGCGCTCCCTTGGCCAGGACGTGCGCGCCGCGGACAAGCGCATCACTGCCACGACCCGACAGCTCGAGAGCATGATTCGTCTCTCCGAGGCCCACGCAAAGATGCGCCTTGCCGAGACGGTCACCCGCGACGACGTCCGCGAGGCTAACCGCCTCATCCAGAGTGCGCTCAAGACAGCCGCCACGGATGCCCAAGGCCGCATCGATATGAGTCTCCTCACCGAAGGCACAAGCGCAGCAGACCGCAAGCGCCGCGAGGAGCTGCGCACCGCTCTGCTGCATCTCTTGGACGAAATGACGGCTGGAGGCAACTCTGTGCGATGGGGCGACATCGCCCGCCGACTGGGCGAGGGCGCCAGCATTCCCGTCGAGCAGTCTGAATTCAACGAGGTGATGAGGGCGCTTGAGGCCGAGAACGCCGTCATGATTAGCGGCGAGGGCGCAAGGAGGACGGTCCGCAGAGTGACAGCTGTCGTGTAGGGAAGGGATGAGCTTTGGATGTGATTTATGAATGCTATACTATGTAGATGACGTGGGGCTGGGTTTGGACTTTGTGTGGATTCTCTCCTGGCCGGGTCAGGCGTTGGGGGAGTACCTACGTACGATAGAAATAACTTTGCCATTAGATGTAAATTCAAACCCGATCGACACTGAGAATTACTTGATCTAAGTATCTCGACCCCTGGAGGCCATGGCCTCGTCACTCTTTGCTGGGTAACCCTCGCTTGACCTCGATGGCCGCTTGGAGCGCATCCCTCAGCGTATCAATCAGATCCCCTTCGTCCTCCAGCCCAGCCGAGATACGAATGCTCTCCTCCCTGCAGCCCAGCCCACGCATGTACTCGCGCTCGTCGGCCCTCTTGCCAAAGACGACCATGTTGTAGGCAAACATGATGGTGACATGCCCGCCGAGATGTGGGCTGGGATAGAAGCCGCAGCGATGGTAGAAGGCCATAGCCGAGTCCACGTCGGAGAACTCGACGGTCAGGAGGCACCCATAGCCCGGCTCCGGGAGCTCCGGGGTCCCGCGGCGCATGACAGCGTCGAAGTTTGGCTTGCTGGGGAGGAAGGGGGGATACTGCACATTGACGACGGGCGAGTCGGGGATGGACGTGGTGGCCTCGTGCAGAAAGCTGGCCATGGCGAGGGCGTTGCGGTTGAGGGTCTTGGTGCGCTGGAGGAAGTCCCGCGAGTTGGCGAGGAGGACCTCGGCGTCCGAGGCGAAGAGCTCGTTGTGGTGCGTGGCGTCGAAGAGCCCCTTCAGAGTCTGGTACTGGGGGGACAGCGGGTTGAGGACGATGGAGCCGCCCATGACGTTGGCGAAGCCGCTGAAGGACTTGGTCAGCGACGTGAGGATGAAGTCGGACTGTGCGAGGACGTCGACGTTGGCGAAACCGCTGACGGTGTCGTCAACGATCAAGACGAAGCTGTATTTCTCGGACTAGATGCTGGTGAGACACGAGGCTTTGTTTATGGCCGTGAAGATTTTAGACTCACAAGCTTCTTCAGGCGATACATATCGGGAGTGTCCAGAGTAGGGTTCCCGGGGATCTCGACAAAGACGTAGCTCACAGGCCTTGCAGCCTGCTTCTCCTCGTCGAGCCAGGTCTCCAAGGCCGAGATGCCCTCGTCGTCAACCTTGCCAAAGTGCTTCCACCCATGGGGGCACTCCTCGATCAGATGGTGATACGTGTTGTGGAAGATGATGCCCAGAACGACGATGGTGCCAGGACGGTACTCCATGAGCATGTTGCTGGAGTGGAAGATGGCAGCCATGCCGGTGGGATACAGGAACACGTCACCGGGCGCGCACTGGACCACGCCAGGGTCGACCGGCGCGCGGCAGAGTAACTCGGTGATCCTCTCGCGGAGGCCCTGATGGGCCGGGCCCTCGGGCGTCCACGTCGGTGACGGGATACCATGTCCCTCCTCCTCCTCCTCAACGGGGACCTCCTTCAGGGTGTCTAGGCCGCGGAGGAGATCCTCGCCTCCCCGGATGGAGATGCCGAGGCCCGGGTTCTGCCAGGTGAGCATCATGCCCGGCATGTTCTTGGGTTCAACGAGGATGGCGTAGACGCGGTGCCCTGCGATGTCAACACACTTGAGGGTCACGTCCTCGGCCTTCATGCGATGGGCCCCACGCGACTCGAGCGTGATGTGGCGAATGGTGTAGGGCCAGACCACGGGGTTGAGGTAGATCAGAACTGCTTTACCCTCCAAGCCGACATGCTTTGCAATCTCTTGGCCGAGCTAAAGACTATGAGCGTTGTGAAAGCTCGAGGAGATGGGAGGCCAAGAAGAAGCTTTTTTTCTCACCTGGGCCGAGAAGTGAGTAGGCACGAATCGGGGATAGATGTGGACAATCTTGGACAGCGGGCCATGGTCACCATCGCGAACTGCTTTGGCCACGTCCCACCCGGGGAGGTTGGAGATGACACTATACGGAGTCTGAGGAGGGGGCGCGCAGCCAAATTCAGACTGAGTCTTGAGAATCACCATTGTTATGATCTCTGGCAAACTGCTTGGAGTGGTTGTGCGAGACCATCATGCGGAGGCATGGCTGGACCTTCATATTTATAGAAGGCGCATCCGGGAGGCTGAGTCTCGACCCAACTTCGTCGGGACGTCGGCGGCGGCTTTGCAGCAAGCTTCAACGGCAAGGCACCTTTAGCGTCAACTTCAATACCAGGCCAGTCCCGCGGTGGAACAATACATACCTCGGAATAGGACGTACCCTTAACACTATCCTCAGCATCTCCCAACCCCTATTAAAATCAGTCATTTATTAGTGGATAATACCGTAACCTACAAACGAGAGACGATATAAATTTAGCTCTTTTCTTCTAATAAGCTTAGGTTATTGATCTTCAAAGACTATCATAGAAGGTGCCCTACCGCTCTAGGTCTGACTCTGCAAGACAAAGGGGGCGCCACCAAAACCCGGGTGTCATGGAAGATGCCGTCTTGCCGTGTAGCGATGCCAATTACAGCACTCTGAATTAACTCTCGCACTAGCCAATGATATCCCCAGCCACAGCACTCAACCTATCCCCACGACACAAATCCAGCCCAGGTGCTGCGCAGTAAGCTGTCAACAGCCCCCTCTCTCATCAGCCTTCAAAATAGTCAAAAGCAAAGCCAAACCAGACCCAACAGCTTACCCCAAGCGTCGTCTCACCAATCAAACCCTCCCAGTATGATATACACAACTGACCAAAGAACAACGCCTGCTAGCCTCTACCAGATGCTCCTCTGTCTTCCCTCAAATGCAAAGTTCAGAGCGACCCCCACAAACAGCGCCACGCAGAGCACGCTCGGGCCCCAACGGTCATAGTACTTGACAACCTTTCGCGTCCGGATGGCGTTGCTCCGGTAGAGATATGTCCCCACAGAATAGCAGAGACTCATGAGGGCCAAGAGCGTAAAGATGCCGGCGACCCAGAAATGGGCTGGCGTAGGGTGTGTACCAAAGTTGAGCAGAGTCACGGCAATTGTGCCAATGTAGATGGAATACTCCAACTGTAGAATCAATGTCAGTCACATCTCACTTCATAATACCAGAGATAAACCCCCACTTACCCATCCTAAAAACGTCCTTTCAGCTGCAAAGTAGACCTTGGGTTCAACCCGGATGGGCACGTAGATCTTCTTCCCCTTCGGCGCCTTGAACTTCTTGGTCTGAATGGTAGCCGAACCGAACAGCGCCTGCAGTCGGTCACTTCGGGGGACCTGAGTGCTCCGCGGCGCCGGAATAGCATACTTGAGGACCGAAACCGCTCCTCGACCGATGGCCCGGCCCTTGGTCGAGGCCAGAGTCGAATAGTAATGCCATCCGCCGATCCTCTTGGCCTGCTCTAGCTCGAAGCTCTCGTCGTAGTCATCGTCCGAATCGTAGATGGGGAAGTCCTCGTTCTCTGTGGGCAAATCGGTAATCTGGCCCTCCATATCAGACGGGAGACCACGACGTCGGCTGGCGCCCTGAGCGCTTGATTCCCCGTTGGTAGGGTTGCGGGTCGTGGGTCGTAGTTCCTCGTCATCCGAATCCAAGTCATCTTCATCGTCTGATGTGGTAGTCGTTCCGGACATGCCGGGTCGGCGGATGCCAAAGTCGTGACTGATGGGCTTGCGAATGTCAACATCCATCTGAGGCATCCAGAAAGGCAACAAGTTGATCCGGTCCGGGAACAGACACGCGCAGCCGTGAATGAACTTGGAGAACTTGGGGACAGCCTCTACAAGATGAGATGAGATGAGCTGGCGGACCCATTCAGGGGGCTCCTGTCCGGCCTGGGTCTGGAGCTTGACCTCCAAAACGGCGTAGGGGAATCGCACGACGTCCCCTGGGGGCAGCTGCGAGAAGGGGTAGTCGATGCCGATATCCATGCGTCGCCAGTTGTCCCCCGAGCGGGTGCGCCCATCGAGGTTATCTTCTCGCACCATGGTAAGCTCCGTGTCGAGCGAAATCCGCACTCGGGCATCTGCAGGAAGCTGGAAAGCTGTCCGGTTGTAGAAAGACCGACAGACAGGCTTGTACCCCTTCTTGAGCACAGAGTATTGGATCTCGGACGCCAGCCGCTCATCCTCCGCGATAGCCTTTTCAGACTTCTTGCCTTCCTTGCGTGCCTTTTCGAAGATGGCAGCAGGGAGCAGCTCTCCCTTGAGGTATGAGTTGACATTCTTCTCCTTGGTGGCGAATCGCGCCTTGACCGACTTCTCGCCAGTCCAGTCCTCACGATGAGTCTTGCGCTCTACGAAAATGGTCTCGCTCTTCATACCGCCGTACCATCTTAGTCGAATCGCTTCAGCGCCCTCCGTCTTCTTCAATCGGCCCTCGTACAGGTCCCAGGTGTCAGGGTTGTCATAGTAAATGGAGGTGATGGCAGAATCCTGAGGGTCGAAGTCCTTGTTGGCATTGAAGACGAGAACGGGCAAGTGCTTCAGGATGATGAGCTTCAACTCCGTCACGTTGTCCGGGTGAACCCAGTATTTGGTCGTCTGCCGAATGAAGTTGGCCTGGCCACCACCAGCTGCGCTGTCGCCCTTGACAGGGTTGCCGCGAGTCCGAACCAGGTCGTAGAGCTTGGACAGTTTGATAACAGACGCATCGTAATTTTCCTTGTAGAAAGGCTTCGCCTTGAGTCGGGTATCGAAAACGGGTCGCAGGTGCCATCCGGTCAATTTCTAAGACTCTGGTCAGATAAGAAAGCCGAGAAGAAAAAGGCGCCTCACATCGTGCTTCTTAATGATCTTGTAAAAGCCGGTGTAGTTCAGCTGGACGAACTTGGCGAGGTCGTGGACGTCGGCAATGATATCGCTGAGGTCCTCCTCGAGAAGCATAAACTCCTCCTCACTAGGGCCGTTCTCGTCGAGGCCACGCTCGTTCAGACGATTAACCACCTCCTTCACCTCGCGTTCGCTGACGGCAATGCGGCGGGAGATCTCCATCGCCTTGACCTTCTGCTTGGTATGGACCTTGTCGAGCTCGGCCTCGAGCTTGGCGACGAAGCGCGTCTCGTCATCCTCGCACCACTGAGGGCCGCCACTGCCTCCGGGCCTCGGGGCGCCGGTGGCATTCTTGAGCTCGTCCTTTAGGCCATCGTAGTCGATGTAGTACCATTGATACTCGTGGATGACACTGGAGCGGAGCTGCTCGCCGAACTTCATCACGACGACGCCGGGTCGGACCGTAGGGGTGCGTCTGCCCGTGCGGGTGCTGGTCCAAGTTTTGTCACGGGTCTTGAGGTCCTGGACGATCAGCATGAGCGCATTGAACGAGGTTGGAGGCAACGCCCCGAAGACAGATGCGACGTGGTGATTGACGAATAGTAGCAAAGCGAGTAGTGAAGGCCTGGAAGCTCTTGAAGCAGCCAGACCAAGGAACTAAATCAATGGTTTTTCTGGCGCTGGTGCCGTTCTGTCGCTCTGTGTCTCGTGTGAAGCCCAGGCTGTTATTGCTCACCTGTTGTTGACGAAGAGAATAGCCGAGACGAGGTCTGGCAGAGGTGAGGATCAAGAAAGGTCGCACAGTGGTAATTGCCTTGCAGTGTCGGGTTCCCTTGAGGAGTTCGCTTGTTGACCTTGTCCCGGGGACAGGTTATCGTCAGGACGCGGCAGGTCCGATGTACGCAGGTGGAGAAGTCTCGTCTCAGTTAGCGTGGTCCTGGTCGAGCTTTTACAGCCCATTACTACCCTGGTCCGGCGCAACAGCTCGAGGGCCTGCCCTGATTGGCGAATTAGAGTGCCTGGCTGCAGAACGTGCACGTCACTGCAGGAAACTCAATGGGCAGAGGGTCCCAGCACTAAATGTGAAAAAGAAACGGATGTTATGAAATGGCTCCGCCTAGCCGCCCAATGTATTTTAGCGGCTGTTACGTCTCCCTTGAAACCCAGACGGCTCGTGTTGCTTCCATTGGGCGCCGGCGAGTTATTTCAGCGGCCAGCCTCTCAAGGAATGGGTTCGACCGAAACATGTTTGGAGCTGTTTAGTTCATTCTCACGCTAACTGCGTTACTAATGAACCAGCGGGATGCAAATGCAAGCAATTGGATAGATGCAAGCCAGGTGCTGCCGCATCTCGGCTGACTCCTGCAGCGGGACCGGCCCCGGCGCTCTTCCGGAGCGGGGCAAAGTGGGCGAGGGCTCGGCAGAGAAATTCGATATTTTCTTGCCCGGCGTGTCGGTTAACTCTCCGGCCGGCCAAATTCTACCTACGGAGTCGGGAGACCCGACACTTGATTTCCAGTAAGTACCGCTCTACCATGTCCTTTGTCTGAACCTTGCTTGATTAACTCGTTGGGGGGGAAGCAGTCGCTTGTGTTGCCCCCCATCAGCCCCCATCAGCCCCCGCGGTGCATTTTGTGTGCCCCTCTACCCCTCCATCAAACACACTGCATTTGCCCATCATGGCAGCTACAATAGCGGTTGATGATTCCATGCCCGCGCGCATCTCCTCGGATTGCCCAGACGAAACCCGTGAGATCCTATATCACGCCTGGGGCCATGACCGGAGCGGCCTGAAGGCCCTGCTTCGCACGACCGGCAAGGCCAACGCGCAGGACCCCAAGACGGGCGAGACACCTCTACATGCGGCTATCCGAGCCTGCGGGCCAGCCTCTCCCGAAGACGATGTTGAGAAGGAAGAGGATGGATGTGTTGAGGAGGCACGAGAGGTGATCCAGGACCTGTTTCTCAACGGTGCCATCTGGAACGACGTCGACAGCAACAACGAGACCCCCGGGTGCGTCGCCCTCCGACTCGGCCGCAAGGCCCTCTACAGCTTGTGCGTGGAAGCTGGTGTGCGTGCCGAGCTGTTGTTCGCTCTCATGGGCGACTACGAGGAGCTGTCCTCCGGCTCAGAAGACGGCGATGACGACGAGGCAGAAGGCGAGCAAAACGAAGATGAGGCCCCCAAACTCGTCTCCACCGAAGAAGGGGTTGTCACTCCTCCAGAGGAACCTAAATTCGTCCCTCCTGACGCCAAGGAGAAGCCTGTGACGAGCGAAGAATACCTCAACTCAAAACTGACATACGATGACGCCAAGCTCGTCGACTCCGACCTCAACGGTGTCATGATGGCCTGGGAGACGGATATCATGCGCCGCTCCGTCGCCGCCCTGATCCCCGACTCGGCCCCCGGCAAGCGAATCCTCAACATCGGCTTCGGCATGGGCATCATCGACGGCATGTTCGCCGACCTCAAGCCCTCCCGCCACCACATCATCGAAGCCCACCCCTCCGTGCTGGAGCATCTCGCCCAGCCGGGCTCCAACTTCGGCTCCGAGTGGGAGAAGAGCGGACCCGAGGATGGTGCCTTCAAGGTACACAAGGGCAAGTGGCAGGACATTGTGCCCAAGCTGCTCGAGGAGGGCGAGGTCTACGACGCCATCTACTTTGACACCTTTGGAGAGGACTACTCCCAGCTCCGTCATTTCTTCTCTGAATGCATCATCAGCATCATGGACCAGGAGGGCAGGTTCAGCTTCTTCAATGGACTTGGAGCCGACAGGAGGATATGCTATGATGTTTACACCAAGGTGGTCGAGATGCAGTGCGCAGATGCTGGTCTTGATGTCGAGTGGGATGAGAGCCATGTCGATATGGCTGGGCTGGACAGGGCAGGCAAGGGAGAGTGGGAAGGCGTGCGACGGCGCTACTGGACCCTTGACAGTAAGACATCCCGAGCCTTGTTACGGGTCAAACTGACTTAATCTCACAGAATACCGATTGCCCATCTGCACGTTCATGGGCTAGATGTGCGGGGGGAGGGGGGAAGGGGTCTGTTTGCTGGCCGCGACATATCGGTATCTTTGGTACTTCAGTCATTCAGAAACCCTTTGTCTCTCTTCTATTCGTGCTTTCATTCATGCACTCGTCTATCTCCTTTTTTTTTCTTGCCCATCCCTTTAGCCTTTGATGCCTACCCGCGCCTTTGATTGACCGGCCACAACCCTCTCATTTGAAGTTTTCCGGGTGCAGGATACCCGCCAAGTTGCCCTCGTTGATTCTCTTGAGGGTCAGGGCGGCAATCAGAGCAGCGCCCACACCGCTACCGTCTTCGGCAGCCAGGACCTCTACAGGATCCTCGGCCCTCTTGTTAGTCTTCTTGGGCCAGTCGAGAATCTCTCGTAGAGCCTGGGCTCCTCGCTCCTTGAAGAAGGGGTACTTGTTGAACACCGAGCCGTCGGCACCGACGTGGCAAGTCTTGTAGTTCTTCTTCTTGCAGACAGCGGCAACGCCGCAGGCCGAAAGGCGAGCAGCTCGCGTGCCAATGAGCTCGGCAGTCTTCCGGATGAGTTCCAGCTCGGGGCGCGTGCAGGCAATGTTGAGTTTGGATGAGAAAAGGTCGTAAGTCTCCTGCAAGTTCTCGAAGGGGTCCCTATGAGCAGCAGGGTTAGCAAAATATGACGGTGCCGGGATTATGGGAGAACGTACTCCTCGATGAAAGACAAGAAGGACGCATCCAGTGTGTAGGGCTTGCGAAGGAGAGCGATGTCCTGGCCTTCGAAAATGTGGACGGACTTATTGTCATGAAGGTCAACCATGACAAGTCGCAGGATCTCGCCGAGGTAGAGGCCGGCAATCATCTTTTCGAAAGCCTGCTGGCCAGGACGAGGGGAGTCCTTGTCGATGATGACGTCGTAGGCGGTTCTGGGGAGGACCTTGTGCTCATTGTCAAAGGCTCCCCACTCGCAGTTGATGGCCATGGGCAGATCCGGAGGCAGGTTCAGATGAGCAATCTTGGGAATGGAGCCACAGTCCTCCATGTAAGCTGCGTTGCAGCCCGTGCCAAAGATGCAGCCAATCTTCATGTCCGGGTCGGTATAGGCGGACGCGATCAGCGTGCCGGTAGTGTCGTTGATCAAGGCCGCCAGCTTGATGGGCACACCCTAGGGACGTTTCGTCAGTGCGTGGCACAAGGATCGGGGGGTGATATCCCAGCTTACCCGCCTGGTAAGGGCTTCCTCAAACATAGGGACGACATTCTGGCCCTCGACGCCATCGATGTCGAAGCCCTTGGTCCATCGCTGGAGGATACCCTCATCGATGTAGTTCTGGGTGGCCGGGTAGGAGAAAGTGAAACCCAGGGGCAGCTTCTCCATGTTGGAGCAGTCTCCGTGGTGTGTCTCAAGAAACTGGTAGAGACAGTCGGCAATGTATTCCCAGAGCTCCTCCGAGGAAGCGGACTTGAGCTCCTCGGGCATGCGATACTTGGACTGAATAATATCGAACTCGGACTTTTCGTCTGTGAGGGTGATTTGACAAACTCGCAGGTTGGTACCTCCCATATCCAGGGCTAGGTATGTTCCTGTCTCGTAGCCATCGGGATATGACATCACCCAGGTAGGGTTCATGGGCTAGATTCAGCGTGAGAAATAGGCCGGGGACGGGGTAGGAAAGGGATGCCTACAATACTGCCACCCTCAACGCTCAGGCCTGTGGATTTGAGTCAGCCGAGTCGGGTCCAGATATGGCGGAAACCAGTGACGAACCCTTTGCAAGCTCAGAAACGAAGTGGTCGGTGATCTCCTTGAGCTTCGAGGTGTCCACAGTGAAGAGTTTCTCCAGCTTATGGATCTCATCGGCAAGATCCTTGGGGACATCGGCCATCGATCCTGTCATCATGGGTTGTTAGCCTCTGGAGTCTCTGGGGGCTGTTGAATCGTTCCAGGCAGAATATTTGTAAAGCAGAAAATTCGTGAGAACAAGTCTGGGGAACAGAAGCTAAAAGAGGAGGAGCACCCAATTTGGCCCTGCCAGTTGTCAGACACTTGTCGCCATTGCCCGCAGACGGTCTGTACAAGACTTGACAGTGTAACACTGTTCGCCAGCTGGCTCACGGTGATCAATAGCCTCAGGATCCAGCAAATTGCCCCTTGTTTCAACATCCAGCGCTTCTTTCCAGCTTGGAAGTCACGGTGATACGAGCGTGTGGCGGTGGGATTTAGGTTTCGATCGACAGGATGACAAGCTGAAGAGTTCGAATTGTTCGGAAGGACATGTGCGTTATGGCAAGACGATGGTTCAACCTCCTCTCGTCTAATGGTGCAATGTAACCTCGCGGAAGCCCGAAGACGGCTTCGCCTTCACGTTATGTTCAGCTCCAAGGCCAAGTGGTGATAGAATCAACAGCGTCATCACCACGCATTTCGCCATGGCTCATCGGCCCCACCAAGCCAGTCAACGGAGCGGGGATGGCTGATGGAGAATCGCATCCAGGAGACAGAGCAATGACACCGCCTCTCGAGTCAAGGCAAAATATATCATACTGAGCGAGCAGTCAAGCATACGTACCCTTTCGGGAGGGAGGACGTCGAGGTCCGAGGCCGACCATTTTTTATTGCTAGAGGTTTTGGCGGGGTTTGGCGGGGTAGTGGTGATAAGAAGGAAGAGGATGAAGCGCGCCAGGTGGTGGCAAGATAACAAGGGCACACGGGCAGGAAAAGAGCAATTGATGAATCCAAACCCAAGAATAAGGGGGACAGGAGGGGGTTTTAAAACAGATGGGGGATGGTGAGGGTGGTGGAGTAGGTTGAGGTGAGTCGAGGTGAAGACGCCAGGTCGCAGCCGTTGAGCGGGCGATGCACAAGGCCAACCTCACGGAGTCAAGGACCCCAGAGCCCCGGCCGGGATGAGGTACATGTACATGTCGGCAGCTCTGGGGATGTATCCGGCGTGTCGCTTTGGTCGCTCAGCATAGGTTGGGTGCCGGGCCAATTGTAGGCCTAGTTGTGTCCAATTGCATCCCCTGGTTGCCCATCTCTTGCCCCATCTTCTCTCCGCGGCATGTGTTGTTGTCCATCCTTAAGCTGTCGTCTCAGCTACGTAATGCCTTTATCTGACCGCTTGGGGAGGTCTGGTCCAGGGATAAGAGGCAAAATTAATGGCAACAAAGGGACACAAATCAGAAGAAGAAAAAATGCAGTTGCCTGATGAGCATGGTTCTGGGTTTGGAACTTGGAGCACCCTCCAAAGGCAACCCGCCGCCTCCTTCAGAGCTAAGCTTGACAAGTTCCAAAGTCCAGGTGTTGAGCTCTGTTCGGGCCTTTGTTGGAGGGGGCGACAGACTAGCAGCAATCGATAGCTCAACAGGGCCGGGAATGCGCCGTAATTGCTCAGACGCTGTCAACATCCAAAGAACATTTCTTTGTTCCAGACAAGGGGGAAATTGTCGTACACCGACAATGCGGATGACTTATCCTGCCTCCGTCCTCGTGTGCATCTCCGCCGGGGTTGAGTTTGGGGGTCGGCCGTCCAGCAGCTTGGTGACATGATGTCAGGTCCCAGCCAGCCGCATGTGACCTGCACCCCTTAGGTAGTGTTCGTGGGGGGGCAAGGCAAGGTACCTGGCATCTCTGCCGGTCGGGTACCTTCCAGCTAGAGAGCTCCCGCTGGTTCTACTGTAGTGATCTGATCTCGCGTTTTAGCTATGCCTGGTCGAGGCACCGGACTCGGCGCTACTATCTGCCGAGCTAGCAAGCTTCAACTGCTTTCCTATTGGCTGAAGAGCTTATCCTTAGCTCCCGCTGACGCGCGCCGAATGGGCAACGTATGCTTTTTGGGGAGCTGTCTCAGGAGGGCCCATGAGAAATCGAGGTATCTGGAGTGTTGCGAGCTTGCAACAACTGACCTCTGAACACGATCTCCTCCAGGCACCCGGCCTCTCAAGTTTCAACTCCAACAGCTTCGGGCTTGCCCAATCGATGAGCGACTCCCTTCTCTGAGCTGTCAACATGAAGCTGTCCTCGATCGCTACGGTCTTTGGCTCCGCCTGGGCTGTCCTCGCGAGCGCAACCACCGAGACCCAGACATCAAAGGTCATCCTACCCACCGACTTCAAGCCTCCCCAGGTCTTCAAGAACGCCAATCTTGTTCACGTCATCTCGCTCGAGAAGAACTACGTCAAGGAGCAGATCAACGTCCTGGTTGAGAATGTCGCCGCCGAGGCCCAATCCGAGTACTTTGTGCCGTTCACTTCGGACCAGCTGTCCCGAGTAGGAGGCTTGGAGGTCAAGGATCGCAAGGACGCAAACGCCGGTCCGTTTGTGGCTGAAATCGTCGAATTTGACTCCCTCAGGTAAAGCAGCCCGACGGCCTCTGTACCCGGATTCGTCGACACTGACCTCAATATTCTTCCAGCGATGTCCAGTATTATCGTATCCAATTGCCCACACCACTCAAGCCTGGAGCTCAGCAGACCCTCGGCATCACATTCTACTACCTCAAGGCCTATACTCCTCTGCCTGCAGCCGTTCCGCAGGACGAAAACCAGTTCCTTGCCTACGACTTCTCCATCTACGCCCCGTCGGCGTATCCCACGCTGAAGCAGAAGACTGAGGTCAAGGCTGTTTCATCCTCCATCCCCGACTACACAAAGATAGCTGGAAGCGGCGATGTCAAGGAGTTCCCCGTCAAGCAGGGCACCAAGCTGACGTATGGGCCCTTTGACGAGAAGCCTGCCGGCGCTGTCTCCCCTGCCCGCGTGCGATTTGAGTTCACCCGGCCCGTCACCCACGTTGCGGAGCTCAACCGTGACATCGAGGTCAGTCACTGGGGCGGTAATATTGCCTTTGAGGAGAGGTACGATTTGTACCACCGTGGCGCCAACCTGTCCACGCTCTTCAACCGAGTCAAGTGGGCGCAGGCGCAATTCTACAACCCTCCCACCCATGCGCTCAAGGAGATGCGATTCCCTCTCCAGGTGGGAAGTGTAGATGCGTACTTTGTTGACGCCATCGGCAATGTATCGACGTCGCGATTCCGAAGCAACCGGCGGGAGTCCCTGCTCGAGCTGAAGCCTCGCTACCCTCTGTTTGGCGGCTGGAAGTATCCATTCACCATCGGATGGAACTCTGATGCGGCCAACTTCCTCCGCGAGACTGCCAGTGGAGGCTATGTGCTCAAGGTTCCCTTCCTGGAGGGCCCCAAGCAAGCGGAAGGCGTCGAGTATGGGCACATCAACATCAAGGTGCTCCTCCCCGAGGGCGCTGAGTAAGTCTCGAATCCAACTCTCGTGTGATCTATGTCTAACAGTGAGACAGGAACGTCAAGTTCTACACCAACGTCCCCGAGTCGGCTATCACGTCCACCTCGATCGATCTCACCAGAACCTATCTTGACACCATTGGCCGAACGACCGTCACCATCAAGGCGAGAAACCTGGTCGATGAGTTCCGCGACCGACAACTCATCATCTCCTACGATGCGCCTGTGTCGAGCGCCCTGCGCAAGCCTCTGGTCATCTTCGGCAGTGTGCTGGCGGTCTATGTTACGACTTGGGCCGTTGGAAAGGTGCAAGTGGGATTCAAGCCTACGAAATAAGAAAACAAGGGCGGGAAAGACTTCGGGAGGATTTTTTTTTTTTTTTTTTTTTTTTGGAGCGCTCTGCGTATATGCATGACGAACGGGAGCGGCTCCTGGGAAACGATGTAAAAAATGTAACATAGAAGAGGATTTGTTGATCGATATTGGTTTCTGTTGATTGAGACGAGGCATGTATTGGTGCCCGTCATCTGACAGCCCTTTGGCTTGGGTCATGCTTTTGAAACGGTCGAGGCTTTGACCCCAATGGAACCCAACAATCAAGGCAGCCAAAGGGCCCTGCCGGATTTTCAACGCCTCAGAAGCCCTCTTTTTGGGTGGCACAGTGGTTAAATCCGAGGCAAGTGTGCCAGCTTCTTGGTGATGGTGTGTGGAGAGGGTGGGCGAGGCACGTTCCGATGGTCATCCTGGTCAAGGATGGCTTGCGTACTAGTGGGCATGGGTTGCAGACAAAAGAAACCGGGCAAGACAACCAGCGAGAAGCCAACAGGCTCGGTATAAGATGATGGAGGGATCCCTCCCCAGAGCCTCGCTCTTTTGTGTTTTCTCTCTTCCTTTAAGTTTCCAATTAGCCATCCAGGTTTCAAAGATCTATTCTCTTAAACTCCGGGTTTCCATCCACTCAGTCACTTTCTCTTTCATCTCCTTGCAACTTCGAACAAACCTATCACGAGCAACTTTGTCTCTCATCCACCCATAAACCAACCCTCCAGCGCTACCAAGATGTGCTTCCGCACCGAGCCCAGGACCAAGTACTACTACCACGAGGAAATCATTCCCGCTCGGCGTCATCACGGCCACCACCATCACCACCATCACCACTCCCGCTCTCCCCGGGCCAGCTACACCAGTGTCACCCGGCGGTCCTACAGCCACAGTCCGCGGGCGAGCTACCGCGCCAGCGGCCCCGTTGTCTATGACTCTCGCTACGTCTAGGCGTCTCTAAGAGATGAGCAAATGTCGGAGACTCGGCTTGCGCAAAGATGATGACGTTGCAGAAGGATGACTATTATACTTGGTGATTGATTTCAGCGGGATTGGCGGCTTCTTTGTGTATTACAAGAAACACGACATGTACACCATCATAAGATGAATGGGCAGGCAATTATTTGTTCGAGACATGGCGTTTAGTTTTGATCAGAGACTATATATAGGGGGGGGGGGAAGGAACCTGACGAAAGATATTTAGAATTATTGATTTTCAAAGAGAGGTTCGCATAATAATTCTTTTTGTTTCCCTTCAGTCTCATCGCCATTGTCCGGGAGCCACGGAGGATCTCTCGTCATACCATGACATCTTGTGTCTCACTGTTTGGTGTCCAAAAGGGCCTAAAAATTGAGCCGGTTGATGGGCGGGGGCGGAGGGTCCAGCAGGCTGGATCGTTGACGTTGTTTGTATGACATCACTCTGCATTCCGTCACCCCTCATCTTAACAGAGCTTGGGGGTGTTGCCCCAAGTGTAAGTGTAGCTGAAAAGAGAGTTGGTGTCGTCCGATCTGGCCGAAAGCAGGGAAGAAGGCATCGTAAACGTCAGTTCATGATGGCCTTTCATCAGGGTCCTCGTGTTCTGTTTAAAGCTGGTATACCCCTGTCTGCGGGCAGGCTCAAGGAAGCTCTCCCATCCCCTTGTAACCTTGGATACAGACGACGACGGTGGACGCAGTATTCCTCCAGAACCGCCCTGCAACTGGATCCTCCCGCGTTACCTCTTATTGTTGCATACATAGGTACCTCCTTGTAAGCATTTGCCAGCCTGAGTCACTGTTGCCTGTTTGCGAGGTTATTGTTGCTTCGCCTGTTCCTTGATCATGTCGCCACTGGAGATACGGAGCTTGGAGGGTGTTCTTGCAGTCCAAGTGAAGCTGACCACAAGAAAGAAAGAGCATTTCGCCCAGATAAACCCTTTCTTGGTACCTAGTAGTCTTCCAATAACTACCTAAACAGACGGACTTCCTGGACTTCCCGTTCTCAACATGTGAGTTGATTCTCGTCATACGTCACTGGGAACAGTGAATCATCACCTTCACCAGATTGCCAGCCATCATCAAATACAATGTCGCGCTTCAGCCATGACATGGCTGCTTCACCAATCTGTGGCTCGTACATCGCGGGAACCCCAATTGACGCGAATATGCCCTACAGGAACCGCGCTCTCTCCATCCGCTCCAACAAATCAAACCGGGGCTCTGGCTCCGGCACCTCCAACAAACGGGGCTTCTCTTTCAACTCCCTGCGAGGCCAGGTCCAGCCTGAGCTATCTCGCAAGCTCTTCCGCCTCATAAAGTCCGAGAACAACCTGATCGGCGCCCACGAGACCGCCGGCCGCGAGCGCATCTCTATCGCAACACAGCTGTCGGAATGGGGGGAGCACACGGGAGATGATGCCATCAGCGACATTTCGGACAAGGTAGGAGTTGTCCTGAGTGAGATGGGCGAACAGGAAGATTCCTATGCTCACTCACTCGATGATTCCCGCGCGACTCTGAAGGCTATCCGAAACACGGAGAAGAGCGTGCAACCCAGCCGAGACAACAAGGACAAGATCGCAGACGAGATCCAGCGGCTGAAGTTGAAGGAGCCAACTAGCACAAGGCTCCCGGTGCTGGAACAGGAGCTGGTGCGAGCCGAAGCCGAGAACCTGGTCGCAGAGGCCCAGTTGACGAATATTGTACGTTTCCATTTACACCTAGTTCACTAGGAGCCGCGGCTAACAGAGGTCCCAAGACTCGCCAGAAGCTCAAGGAGGCATATGCTGCCGAATTCACTGCCACTATTGAGCGCGCCGAGAAACAGATTATTTTGGCCAAGCACGGTCGTCGACTGCTAGAACTGCTCGACGACTCACCAGTGGTCCCAGGCGATGCTCGGCCGGTATACGAGCATTCGGCCCAGGCGCGTCAGATCCTCAACGACTGTGAGGACGACCTCAGAGACTGGCGCCCAGAGGCCGAGGCATTCACCACACCCGTTCAGAGCCGATCGCCGAGTCTGCAGGAGAAGGGCAAGGAGCCGCTGACACTTGAGGATACGGCCTCTCCTGTGCAATCTGAAGTGTCCCCTGTGACGCAGACGGGGGCAAAATCCTCCGCATACACTGAGGTCGCGGGCTGAGGTCGCGGGCCGAGGCTCATTTCTGAGAGACTGCTACTTGGACTGGAAAGCGTGGTTTCTTCAGAGAAGTGTTGTGCGACGAGTAGTGAGTGGCTTTGGCAAGCACAGAAGAGCAATGTCGCTTTCCAAGCTTTTGTTTGTCCACTTTGCCTCATGTTTTCGTTTAGCTAAATCCATCCGGGTTTCATTTGTCCTGCGTACTCTGGAGTATTCTCAAGTTTTTTTCGGACCATTATATCCCATATGCTCGCCTAGCTCTCTTGTACCAAGATGAAATCAGAATAGTGATTCTTGCAAGCAAGTCTGATGTCGCAATTGAAAGGCCATAAACGAAGGACGTAGTACTAAACGACCACTTGGATATACGATAGACTATCGGGGATTCGATGACGGAGTCGGAGCGGAGCGGGCATGGGGACGGCCAGCAAGCCTTGGCCAAGGCCTGGCTGGGGCTGAGCTCCGTTGAGCAAACTTGGTTCTCTCAGCACCAATCGATATGAGGTGATCCTTGACGTGGGTCGGCAGTGCACCTATGTACATCCTGAGAGTGTCTAGTGTTGAGGGGCTTTTGCCCGGGAGATGGTGTGGATGGATGGGGTCGATGGCCATAGTGCTAGAAGTGAGACGGGCATGTTCCGGCTACGGAACAGGGAAGAAAATTTAATTCAAGGTACAGGATGGCGAGGAAGAGGAAGAGAGAGGGGAGGTTTGCTATAGTAACAAAGGGGTTGCGTCTCTCTGTTGAAGCAAGATCTTGCTTGATCCCATATCAACCTTCATTATCAAACTCCGAATTAGTACCTTGCATGCCACAGCTCAGGCCCGTGGAGACATCTTTGGGGCTTCGGACTGTCGCTTGTATATGTGTGGATATGAGATGAAAGGCCGAACGTCCAATTTAGCACATGAGATCTAGACCAAAACGACCAAACAGAGTTAGCTTTCGGTCAGCATCTTCCGTGATCCGATGCAATTCTGATCTGCCGTTGTTCATTCCACCCCTTTTTCCATTCTCCCGCCCGCCCTAGGGACCCGGCAGGACGTACCGACGGCCAGCGCCAGGGACAAAAAAAGAGACCTCGGTCAACTCGACACAGGACAGCCGACGACCGCGGGAGCGAGGAAAGGCACATAGGCACAAGCCAAAGGGGAATTCCGTCTCCAGGTGTATCACTACGTGTATTTTTATTTGCCCAATCCTTCTTCTTTTCCCTCTCTTCTTCCCTTCTTTCCGGGGCTGCTCCACTCAGTGCGGCCCCCCCCGAAGACGCTTGCTGTTGATGCTCCGGTCCCAAGGCTCCTGGCTTCTGCCCCAGAGGTCGCTGCTATCTACCGCCTGCCCTCCATCTCGCTCGCTGCCACTGCTGCACAAGCCCTCCTCGCCGCTGCTGGCAAGGGAACCACTGCGGCCACAGGGACCACTACTGCTGCCGCTACCGGCACCACTCTCGCTGTCGCCATCTCGAGGACCTGGTCGGGCCAATTACATGGCGACGCTGGCGACACGCAGCCCTGGAGCCAGGCCCAGCCTGAACCAGCAGAATACCCCGCCCCCTCCATCCTCTTCTCCGTCCTCCTCCTCCCGCTCCTCGACGTCGACCTCCAAAATTTCTTCCCTTCGAACTGCCCAGATTGCTCGACACCTCTCCTCCTCCTCCTCACCAACCGGTCCCGCCTCCAAGCAGCCGCCCACAATGGCCTCTCCCTACACCGTCCGCAAGGTTGCGGCTCCCAACACCTTCGAGCACCGCGTCTACATCGAGAAGGATGGCCAGCCCGTCTCTCCATTCCACGACATCCCCCTCTACGCCAACCAGGAGCAGACTATCCTGAACATGGTCGTTGAAATTCCCCGATGGACCAATGCCAAGCTCGAGGTATGCCTTCTCAATCCAATCCGTTCCCTATTGCATTGCCTGCTCTACATGCTCGGTTCCTCGCCTCTGGCGTGTTGCTTTGATATAACCCCTCCCCCTCCTCGGGCATCACCGTCTCTTTGAATCGATCCACAACCCCATGCTGACCAAATCGCCCACCAGATCTCCAAGGAGGAGCTCCTCAACCCCATCAAGCAGGACACCAAGAAGGGCAAGCTTCGATACGTCCGAAACTGCTTTCCTCACAAGGGCTACCTCTGGAACTACGGCGCTTTCCCCCAGGTATGGTCATCCCATGTCCGCAGCTCACCACGGGCTCCCCACCAAACAGAATGCTGACCCAGTCCGCCAGACCTGGGAGGACCCCAACTCCGTTCACCCCGAAACCAAGGCCAAGGGTGACAACGACCCTCTCGACGTATGCGAGATCGGCGAGCTCGTCGGTTACACCGGCCAGGTCAAGCAGGTCAAGGTGCTCGGTGTCATGGCCCTCCTCGACGAGGAGGAGACTGACTGGAAGGTCATTGTCATCGACGTCAACGACCCTCTTGCTGCCAAGTTGAACGACGTCGAGGACGTCGAGCGACACCTGCCTGGCCTCCTCCGTGCCACCAACGAGTGGTTCCGTATCTACAAGATCCCCGATGGCAAGCCCGAGAACCAGTTCGCCTTCACCGGCGAGTGCAAGAACAAGAGGTGAGTCGCCCACTGACGCAGTCATCACCCTGAAGTACTGACAAACCATCCGCAGCTACGCTCTCGACGTCGTCCGCGAGTGCGCCGAGGCCTGGGACCGCCTCATCACCGGCAAGACCCCCTCCGGTGGCGTCTCTACGTGAGTAAACTTGATGCCTCGCGCCAACGACTGATACTAATCTCGGTATAGCACCAACACCACTGTCCAGCAGTCTCCCTCCCGCGTCTCCCCTGACCAGCTGCCTCCCCTGCCCCCTCATGAGGAGCTCCCCGCCGAGAAGATCGATGCCTCCATTGACAAGTGGTTCTTCATCAGCGGTGCCTCCGCTTAAGCGCGTAGCCGCTCTTGCATAAAAAAGATGAGTCTGATAGACATGTAGTGTTTGCAAAATTTGGGCACAAGATACTCCAGATCAATACATAAAAGTTGGTCAAATTGTTGTATATTTTACAAGACTATGAAGTCGTCCCATTTCCTTAGGGGGCCGTAGATGTACAGCAATCGTCGCTCCCTCAAACGCCGTCGATGCATGATAGTGATACAATGTTGCGGTTTTAATCGGTCAGATCGGCCGCCTTCTGCAATTGACGCGAGTGACGGTCTACCTCCTCGACCAATCCCTTGATGTTGATCTTCTGGCAGTTAAAGTCGAGCTCCTTGCCGTCCTCTGTGTCGAATTAGCCATTGTCCCGGACAGGAACGGAATACGGAATAAACGGACTGAATTTGACTCGCAGAGAGCTGGGCTCCTTCGAATCCCGAGGCAACACAGTCGTGGTGATGGTCGTGCCGTTCGCTCGAGCGGTCGGAGGCATAAAGGTCAGGAAGAGGCGCGCAGGCTTCGCGCAGGCCGAGAAGGGGTTGAACTTGGCCGTGACCTCGGTCATGAATTTGGTGATCATCTCGACGGCGGGGGCGCAGCGCGCGAGCGGGAGCGAATTGGGTGGACCTTTAGGGGTTCGTTCGTGGTCGTCTCTAATAATGTTGCTTGCTAGATGCCCGCGATGCCGAAATTTCGAGGCAGAGAAAGGGACCTCGGTAGTTGCATATCTGCTCAGTGGGGCCGACCCGACAACTGCAACGTCATGATGCTAGGGGACCACGTTTCGATACCTTTCCCCAGAACAGAACATTATTCACCGTCGCAATTTATAGCTTATCTAGCTCAAGATGTCTTTCGAAGGTCTGCAAGAGCGTCTTACAGCCCTGCAGGAAACGACTACACAGCTCAAGGAGCTGATCGACCGGCTTTCAACCCTCAAGTTCCAACCTGGCTCCGTACCCTTGGCTACCGACGAAGAGAGCAGCGTGTGCGGTGAACTCAGTGCAGAGATTACGAGCACGCTTCGAGATGGGGAAGAAGAAAACGAGCTCCTTCAGGAAGAGGTCGAGTTTGTTCGGGGCGCAGAGCATGACAAGGCCAGGTTAAAAGAGGGTGTCGACAAGATAAGAAAGGAACTCGAGAGGTAGGCTTCCAGTGAACATAGAACAAGGGACATCACGAACTGACAAATCATTTGTAGCTGCCGCCTATCTTTCCGCAAAGCACGGCTTGCCGCAAAGCACAGCCTCGCGCAGGCGCAAAGGCTGGAGCGCGAGCTCCTCCTCACCTCATTCTCACAACCAGCTTCAGAAGCCGGCTCCCCCCACCCGGACGACGAAAAGTCCACCCATGTCGCCCGTCCTACGCGATACCACCACCATAATCCTCAACAGCAGCATTCCAGCCTCTCCGAGGAAGACCAGCAGACGGTCGGCGCGAGCGCCAACATGACCAATGCGCTGCGGCGCACGCACGACCTCATCCAGGCGGAGCTGGCGCGGAGCGAGTTTGCGCACCAGACGTTGACCGAGTCCTCGGCCGCGCTGAAGCAACTCAACGACTCGTACAGCTCGCTGGACACCATGCTGGCCAGCTCGCGAGACTTGCTGGGCACGCTGCTGCGGTCACAGAAGAGCGACACTTGGTACCTGCAGACGACATTCTACATACTGCTGACGACGCTCGGGTGGCTGGTCTTCCGTAGGCTCTTGTACGGCCCAATGTGGTGGCTCCTCTGGCTGCCCCTTCGGCTCATCTTTGGGTTGGGAACCACAGCTGGCAATGCGGTGATGCAGGGTCGGTCCGTGCCCGGCACGGCAGAAGAGGCGGGACAAGTGGACAAGGGGGTTCCAGTCGAGGGTCTGCCGGAGGAGGATTTGCCGACGGCCATGGTGGGCACAGAAGGGGAGGCCGAGGTGCTGGAGGAAGTGGATAAGATTGTGAATGCTACCAGGGAGGCTGATGAAGTTGATAGCATTCCGGACCAGGGGCAGGAAGGAGGTGCGGATACGGCCAAGAATACTAAGAAGAGGATGTGGGAGGAGCCCGGGGTGGTCGATGAAGGACGGCCCAGGGATGAGCTCTAACGTATAATACCTCCTCCTCTCTCAAGATGTCTATCATAAATCTTTCAACCCTTGCATCTTTTACATCACGGTCACATTAAATTCTGACGCTTATGTGTGGTTAGTGTGTAAACTCGTCAAGCTACCCCAGCAACTACCCCCATGAAATAAGCCATCATGATCATCCGAAACTATTCTTGAGGTACTTTTGAGTTTCTTGGGGCTATCAAAGTGACTAGTACAGGGTTATTGACAACAAGAACAGTAAGGCAACTAGCTGTCTCTCCTCAAGAGCTGTCGCCCAAAGTCCCCTTCGAGTTTGAATCCATAGGTTTCTATTCAACGCCCTTGGCTCCTCTACACTGAGAAACGATAGCACACTTAACGTCCAGATTCTATAAAGATCGAAAGACCCCGTTCTATCCCTTTTATCTGAAACCAACCTTAGGTGTAACGACAAGGCCCGGGATGCCGTGTTCGTCCTTGGTTCTCCCCGATCACGTGTTTTGTTGTTTCTGCCGAGCCGTGGACATGTCGACTATCGAACAGTCCGGCCAAATCTGCTCGATCTGTCATGTTGCAGCTTTCATCCGGGTCAAACTGTTGCATCTTGAGTAGATCACGGAGCACCAAGTTCGCATGCTTGGGAAGTGAGGGGTAGCGGTGACCGCTGAAATTGCGACGACTAGACCGGCACAGGATCGGTATTCTGGGCATACGTATCCACTTTGAGATGAAGAGAGAACGGCTTTTGTTGAAGGAGCCGTTCATGTTGCATTGAGCGGTTGAAATGTGCCTGTCTCAGATCAGGTTCGCTGGGGAGCGATCTGCGGGACGTCGCTGATCCAGGGAAGACCGAGTTTCTTCATCTCAACAGCCAGTTGGAAGAGGTAGTCGAGGCTTTCAACATGTCAGACCCACGCACCATTCCTAGTAGAGCCAGGCAGAGAAGTCTTACCTCTCACACTGAGTCTTCGCCTTGTGGACATTATCGCCCCAGACGTAAACGCCATGCCGGCGGACAAGAACAGCATAGGTATCAGGGTACTTATCCATGGCCTCTTCGAGATACTCAGTCAGGTCCTCCTCGTGCGGAGTATTCTCAATGACAGGAATACGAAGCGTGTCATGGTAGCCCAGGTTGCCAACCTTGTTCATGCCACGACCAAAGCCCTTAATCTGCTCAATGTTGTTTATCTCGAAGATGCGGTCCTTTCCAGGTCCTTGGGCTTCGAGCAAGAGGGTGACGAGCACGGCCCAGTGAGAATGAGTGTGGATGCAGCAACCGGCTCCTCGGCGGGTGAAGGCTGCGAGGAACAGAGGGGTGCACTGGGAAGGCTTGTAAGAGGGCGGGGAGCGCAGATATGTTCGCTGCTTTAGCCTGTTGTGGTCGGGATCCTGCTCGGAGATGGACATGACATAGATGTCGGTGTTCTTCATGAGCTCCTTCTGGACGCCCGAAGGGGCAATGTAGACGAGGTCACTAAGAGCAAAGCTGTGAGTATCATGTAGATAGTAGAACCTCGAGGCAATTGGTGCTCAACAAGAACACCAGCATAGTAATTTAGCAGCATTGCTATGGTATGCGTCTTCTCGCGCTCGAGAAGAGTACCAATGCCGTGTTTGTGCATAGACGCCCTGGTCCAGAGCAAAGCCTAGCTGATGTTCACGAAAGGGGAAAAAAAAAACGGCATCGCGGGGTCGCGGGGTACGGTGACTGGACTGAAAACTTTCAAGTGAGAACGTACTCATCTCGAATTGAGCATCCGCCTCCAGTTCCCGTGACCCAGCCCAGAGTCCAAAACTTTGCACAAAGCGAAGGGATCAGGTTGGCTGGATGGTTTGGGTCCTCGGACTTGATGAGTGCATCGCCAGTAGGGCGCTGCTTCTCAGCCTCGTCGTAGAACTCAGGCATGGCGTTTTATCCGGCCGCCGCGAGATTGGCCCCGTCTCCTTCGTTTCCGGGCGCGTCTCCGATTGCGATCGGAGCAGTCGAGACCTGACACGGAGTCCCGACGACGACAACGACAGCGGCAGCGGCAGCAGGGCTGATCTGGCCCGGGGAGAAGACAATGGCTCGCGGTCGCGGGGGGATGAGATGATACGGAGCGGAGAGTAATGCGATGCCAGCAGACGTTGGTGCCGAAATGACGGGAAATGGGCAGTTTCTTCAATCTTAACTGGACGCCGCATCTGCTCTGGGGCCTGGGTCTGGAGCCTTCTACTGGCTGGCCAAACCCGGACAGGCGTGCTGGGTGCCCCGTGCTCTTGACAGTCACCGTACTCTTCAACATGGGTGGATCCATTAAAACGGACTATACCTAGCCCAGTCAGAGGCGGGGAAAATTCCTTCCCAGGAAAGTGAGGTCATGGTTGCCCAGCTGAAGCAAAATTCACAATCAGAAACGACGGCTTAAAAACGTTGGCCACTTGCCGGTTGCCACTGGCCAGGTACTTTGCGACGGACTGTTCCGTCAAAAGCATCGCCGCCAAGAAGGCTTAACGGTGAGCGATCTCTTTCGTGACTGCTTGAGATCCAGGCGACAAGGAACAGAAAAAAAATTTATCCTGGATCTTTTCATGCTGCACTACGTAATTGCATGGCATTGGCCTTGATATGTGAGGTTGTAATGCGTTTGCGTGGCAAGCAAGGTGATGTTGGGCTATGAATAGGAACAGCCCGCCACAAGCGGCAAGCGAAATGGTAGGTGGATTTTCTGGACGGTCAAGCCGAGGACTGTCTCTTCCTGGCCTTTGTACGGAGGTAATGCCTCAGGTTTCCCTTGCGTGACCCAGTTGCCTGTCACGTATTGATGAGAGCCGACGGGGATGGCGCTGGGGACATGAACCAGGTCTCGAGGCTTCATCTCATCGATCAGGGCCAGCCAGACAAGTGCCCATTGAACGGTGACGCCTTGCTTGTCCGATAACTAACTGGTCATCAGCGGGGAACAGCCTGCAATAGGCGGAAGAGGCGCTTGGGAGATGCCGGCTCATCTTTTTAACACCAAGGATGTTCTCTTTTAATAAGGTGGATATTACGGAGTACAGAGGCGTCTATCAGATGGTGGCCGAGCTCCCTTGGACGGATTAGCAGTCCTGGATCGGCTGGCTGGCCCATTTTCAGCTCGCAGCTCCTTGTGTTGGAAACACGACCAAGCTCAAGGATCCTAGCCTGGCTGGGTATCACAGAGGAGCATCGGGGGGTGGCGCACTGGGGAATTGGCGGGAAGGGGTTGGCCTTGGGCTCGTATTCATGCAAGGCGACGACGGCCGGAGAAGGCCCCCAATGGCCAGCTAGCAAAGACGGCGTTACAAGTCACAGCACAAAGGAGCCATCAATTCACCCACACAGCTTCCGACACGCGCCAGCAGACGTGCAACGCTCCTTGGAAAGCTTGACATGGCCATGCACCCGTCTGTCAATGAGAGTTTGTTGGGTGGTGACGGTGCATGGTAATGACTGCATGCTTTGGTCACAACCATAGGACCTGCATACGCCAGCCGAGGGAGATGGCAGTGTTCGTCGCTGGAAATTTTCGGCCCGGGAATGGCGCAGAACCATCGATTTCTGTCTGACGAGTGATGGCGCTGAGTAAAGAGAGAGCATTGCGCCTCTGGAGTGTGTTGATGTTTACGTTGGATCCAGCAGTGCCTACCTCGCGATGAGAGAGGTCTCAAGCGAGATTCCAGCTCCTTTCCACATCGCCTCCGCAGAGCTATTATTGTCTAGCTTGCGGCCACCCCCTGAGACACAGCCAAATCCAATCGAGTTGGGAGATCCGACACTAGCGCCGGCAACTAGGCGCCGAGCCCAGCAAACATCACAGCAGGCAGCGTCATATGGGTGCTGGCATTGGGAGTTCAATGGAGGATAAGAGCCTGTTTCCAGACAGGAGAAGCACCGAGGGAGACCATCACCACCGATATCTGCCCGTCTGGGTATGGAGATGGTGGCCATGTCGCCCAGCAACACGAGGTCGAGGAGGCGAAGCTGGTCATGATGGGTGGGTGGGTGAAGTGGAGGATCATCCATGAGTGGGTCCTCTCTCAACGTCTCTCATATCATATGGCCACTAGCGATATTGACGACAGTCCGATGCTCGATTTATCTGAGAAGAGCGAGGCAAAACATCGCGAGATTGTGAAAAAAACGAGGAGCGAAAAACCAAAAAGCTGGACGATCTGCATCGAGCCGGAATTGCAGGACATCATCGGCTCAAATGGACGGGCCCCGGTCAGGTCATGGCAAAGCCCCAGTCAGGGACGGTAAATTAGTGGTAGTCTGCTGGATCATGGCTTGCAAAATTAAAATTGAGGTCGGTGGGCTTTCCCCAGACACACAATGACACATCCCAACACGGTCGATCGGCGGCCCAGGTTGACCATGTCGCGTCCAGTGCCTAATCAGTTAGTGCGCAGACACTGCAGGACTGCATTTCGCGTCCGACCAGCACAGCGGGGGGACGTGTTGTGGTGGAATCACGGATGACTTGGTCTCGACCGCTATGTTGATGATATTGGGCTTTATCTGTATGCACACCATGCACAAACGAAAAGCAAAGCAGCAATCATCAGACAACCCCGGTCCCGACGCGGCAAGCGGTTTAATCAGGCCGACTCATGCTGGATCCCCTCTGAAATCCACAATCCTGAGCCGAACGGGCCCAATGGTTGCAATCCTGGCGCCCCATCATGGGTCCTCCCCCCATGTGCAAGCATGGGTTCCATCCCCGATGGACCGCGGCCAGCCTTGGCGCGCATTGCCCCTGTTTTCTGCGGCTTTGACCCTGAGCTGTTGTTGACTTTTGGCGACAATGTGACTTGTGACTTGTGAGTTTGGGGCATCCCCCTTGGGTCCGAGGCCCCCTTTGCCGTCGTCTGCCCTTCATAAAGGACCGCGCCGACCCCCATCGCGTGCTGCTTTGTCTCCCTTCCTCTCTCCTCTTCACCTTTGCTGTCATCCGTCGTTCGTTAAAGACAACTCGACTCTGCTTCAGACTTTCGCTTTGAGACCATCTCTTACCTACACTACTAATTCTAATATCCATCACTCCCCATTCCCATCAAACAAGATGCGTTTCACCTCCGTCTTCGTCGCCGGCGCCCTCGCCGCCATGGCCTCTGCTCAGAGCCGCACCGCCTCTCTCTCCCCTGCTCAGCAGTCTCAGATGGACTGCATTGACGCCTGCGAGGACGGTGATGTCAAGTGCCAGTCGTACTGCATCACTGTGAGTTGATGCCGCAGCCACTGAGATTTCCCACAACACCAAACTGACAAGTGAATCTCAAGGTCCCCTCCCCCAACGAGAAGCAGGTCAACGCTACCAACGAGTGTGTTGCCGCTTGCCCTCAGGGCAAGGGCACCGAGGCCGACACTGAGAAGTACAAGGTCTGCATTGAGGGCTGCGTCGCCGACAACTACTGGAAGACCGTCGACGGTACTCCCCGCGAGACCAACGCCGCCAGCGATGACGACGATGACTCCAGTGACGACTCTTCCAAGGCCGGTGGCTCCAAGGCCACCGCCACTGGCGCTGCCGATGACTCTGACTCTACTGCCTCTGCTGCCGCCTCTGCTTCCGACGCTGACTCTACCGATGCTTCCGAGACTGAATCCGGCTCCGACTCCGACTCCACGGCTACTGGCACCGCTTCTGGCACCGCTGCCGAGGCTACCGAGACTGGCAACGCGGCTCCCGCTCTTGTCGGTGGCATCTCCATTCTCGGCCTCGCTGCCGCCGTCCTTGCTCTGTAAATTGGACTGATTTCATGTGTCTAATTACGGAAGGATGTAATGGGTTTCGTATGCGCGGTAATGATGGTTGGAGTTTGATATCAAACATGAACATGTTGGCAGCATGAGAGGAGGACCTCGAGGTTGGGTCGTTTTTTCATGGACAAATTTGGGACACGTTTTGCGTTCATATACAGCTCTTAACATGGGCATGAATACAATACCTCTTTGGCGCTCGGCGTCGCAAAATGATTTTCTCTTGTTTTCCTCGCGTGATTAACACGAAACATTGAGGTTGCCAAAGTTTGGGAGTGCGGTTCTGTGATTGGTCCAAGCCTCCAAATCGGGTGCATGAGGGGGCATGCTAAGCCTGTAGGCGAAATGAACACCCTTTCCACTTGATGCTAATGGATGGAACAACTGGAAAGACCAAAGATTGTAAATACCGAGGTACGTAGAAGGGCATTGACGAAACCTAGTACATACGTAGCTGCTTGCGATGTCATCCAAGTTAGGGCGACGCGTCTTGTAAGCTTTGATCGTGCTTGTTTTTTGCCGACAGCTTTCTTCCTCCAACTGCGCCATGGTTTTATCCTGCAGGTCATGCATACTCTCGGCGTCATGATGTGTCAGTCCATCCAACCTCCTTTGCCCCAAGCGTCTCCAACAATATCAGATAGGCTCTGATAACAACGTTCTTATCGCTGATGTCACCAGGCGGCGTGGAGGAAACCTGCAGCGAGATCCAATCCTCGGGTCCCTAGTGATGGGTTGTTGGTCTGGATGGAGTTGGAGGAGACCAGTCTACTGGCGAATCATACCCGTGGACCTTGGTTCCATAAAAGACCTGCAGTCCAGCTAGCAAGCTTCTGGAGCTGTTCTGGAGGAGCAATAGAATTTGGATTCTACAAAGAAAGCCACGCAGCCATTGTTCCCTTTGACCTCTCAATTGCTATTCAATCCAACGTCTCATTCTACGTAGCCCAAAACACCCCGGCCCCCCTTCAAAATTACCAATATGGCTGGTGCAACCTGCGACGGTCTTCTCGAGCCTTCCATGGGCAACAGGAGCAATGAAAGACCGAGGCTTGGTGCCCCCGCCCCCATCAGAGGCAGGAAGGTACCTGGCATTCGGCACTCTCCCGCACCTTTCCTGCCTTAGCGGGCATGTACCCCCGCCCTGCGCCAGGCGGTGATCCCTGAAATTTAGGGCGGCTCTGAGCTTCTACGTGTCCTCAACACTACGGCCGGCAGCTCTCTCCACCATTTGTAAAGACGCCACCTCTCGCTTCGGCTTCTTTTTCCCATCCAACCTCACTCTTGGAATACCTTCTCCTCGAGCGCTGGGAACCCCCTCATCGAGTCTCGTCGTTTTCCTCCTGTCAGCACATCATTCGATTGTGTTTACCTCATCTTCAATTCCGTTTTCCTACTTGCGCCGCTCACCAGGTGACCTGTTCAACGGAGCTACTTCGTCACTACATCGACCATGAAGCTTAACGCTGTTGCGGCGGCCGTGTCGGCTGCCATTCTTGCAGGCAACGTCCACGCCGAGGACGTAAAGGCCGACGAGGCGGCGCCTGCTATTCCCAAGCTTCCTACCTTTACTGTAAGTTCTTCCCGGCCTCACCTCTCCGGAGCTCCCGTCAACTTCGAGCTCCCAAGGACCAAGGACCAAGAATCAATTGAGTGCTAACACGTCCCCCAACAGCCCACGAACGTCAAGGCCGACTTCCTTGAGCAGTTCACCGACGACTGGGACCAGCGATGGAAGCCTTCTCACGCGAAGAAAGACACGTCCGGCTCCGACAAGGAGGAGGAATGGGCTTACGTCGGCGAGTGGGCCGTCGAGGAGCCCACCAAGTTCAAGGGAATGGAGGGCGATAAGGGTCTTGTTGTTAAGAACCCCGCTGCTCACCACGCCATCTCGGCCAAGTTCCCCAAGAAGATTGACAACAAGGACAAGACCCTCGTTGTGCAGTACGAGGTCAAGCTCCAGAGTAAGGAGCCCCCATTGAGCTTCGAGACTGCGTTGGTTCGGTGTGCTGACAATGGCGTTTTCAGATGGCCTCGAGTGCGGCGGTGCTTACATGAAGCTCCTCCGAGACAACAAGGCTCTCCACCAGGAGGAATTCGGCAACACCACTCCCTACGTGATCATGTTCGGTCCCGACAAGTGCGGTCACACGAACAAGGTCCACTTCATCTTCAACCACAAGAACCCCAAGACGGGCGAGTATGAGGAGAAGCACCTCAGCGCTCCTCCCACTGCCAAGATCGTCAAGACCACCGAGCTCTACACTCTGATCGTCCACCCGAACAACACTTACGTCATCAAGCAGAACGGTGAGGAGGTCAAGACTGGCAGCCTTCTGGAGGACTTCACCCCCGCCGTCAACCCCCCGGCCGAGATTGATGACCCCAACGACAGCAAGCCTGAGGACTGGGTTGACCAAGCTCGCATCCCCGATCCCGAGGCCAAGAAGCCTGAGGACTGGGACGAGGATGCCCCCTACGAAATTGTTGACGACGAGGCTACCAAGCCCGAGGACTGGCTCGAGGAGGAGGCCATCACGATCCCCGACCCCGAGGCAGAGAAGCCTGAGGACTGGGACGACGAGGAGGACGGCGACTGGATCCCCCCCACCGTCCCTAACCCCAAGTGCGCCGACGCCTCTGGCTGTGGCCCCTGGTCCAAGCCCATGAAGCGCAACCCCGACTACAAGGGCAAGTGGACTGCGCCCTACATTGAGAACCCCGCCTACAAGGGCACCTGGGCTCCTCGCAAGATCAAGAACCCCGACTACTATGAGGACAAGACTCCTGCCAACTTCGAGCCCATGGGAGCTGTAAGTCTTGGCGTCCTTGCATCAGAATATCACAGCGGCTAACCAGTGGCAGATTGGCTTCGAGATCTGGACCATGCAGAGCGATATTCTCTTCGACAACATCTACATCGGCCACTCCGTTGAGGACGCTGACAAGCTTGCAGAGGAGACCTTCAAGCTCAAGCACCCCGTTGAGAAGGCCCTCTTTGAGGCAGAGAAGCCTAAGCAGGACAAGAAGCCGACGTCTCCCGATGACCTCAACTTCCTCGAAGACCCTGTCCTCTATGTCAAGGAGAAGCTCGACCTTTTCTTGACGATTGCCGCCAAGGATCCCATTCAGGCTGTCAAGTTCGTTCCTGAGGTTGCCGGTGGCATCGCCGCCATCTTCGTGGTTTCCGTTGCCTTCCTCGCCGCCCTTGTGAACCTGGGCAGCTCCTCGCCGGCCGCCCAGAAGACCGCCGAGAAGGCTGCTGCCAAGGCCAAGGAGGTCAAGGACAAGGCCGCTGAGGCCACCGCCACTGGCGCCGAGAAGGCCAAGGGCGAGGCCACCAAGCGTACTACTCGCAGCCAGTCGTAGAAGGTAGAAAGAGAAGGGCAATGAATATGCGAGGCAAGCCGTCGTGTTTTAAGGCAGTAAAAACAAAGAAAAAAAATAACTACAAGCACCAAAAGTAGTCGAGCGAGGACAGAACAATTTGGAGGGGGGGGATACCGATTTGATGCACCAAAAAGGGCGATGACAGTTATCAATCTGCCGATATCTTTGCTGGTGTTACCTCACTCACACCTACGTCGCCGTTCAACTTGCCATTTTTTGATAAGTCATTGGTCGTCATGGAAAGAATTTCGAAAGCAAGGCGTAGGCTTTTGTTCTTATGGTTTCGCGTTTCTTATTTGCTGGGGTCTTGCTAGGTAGTTCAAATACGTAGTTTGTCTCGTCTTGTTGCCTAGATAGGTAGAAAATTGAGACCAACTTGACCTACAATCAGGATAGTGCGCCAGCAAGCGCCCTCTATGAACAAGTCGGCGACCATTGCATGGTATCATTGAGTCGTGAGGCAGAGTCAGCTGGCATCTATCAGACAGAGATAGGGCGAGACGACTTGATATGGCAGGTTATTGGAGATAGACACATTGCCCGAATAGGCAGGAAAAGGGAGACGAACTAAGTTGGCTGTTTTGGCTAACATTTCCCCTCCGTATGCGCAACCGGCTCCCGGACGAGCCCCAACCTCGGCCATTAATAATGCAGAGACGGAGGGTGAACCCCGGGAGAGGCAAAGGACGGGGATCCATCGGCATAGACGGCAACTGGCGGCATCGGCACAAGATCGGGCAAGCTTACCCCACACTTTTGGTCGTAGGTAGTTTCCCACGTTTGTATTGTTGCCGAAGGGGGGGACAATTCTAGCTTATCACGAATCGCCCCTCAGTGACGGTTAGTGGTGACCTTCCATCAAGAGGCGCACCCCCAATTGCCTCCACACCGGGTTCACACTCAGCTGTATAAAGGGTGACGGAGCCCATGACCCTTTGTTCTCTGCCAATTCCCAGGTTGATTCACTGGGGTTCCTTGAGGTTCAATTGCAGTTCCAGCCTCCTTCCCTTCCCATTCTTTCCCTGCCCCTCCCCCTCTCTTATACCACACATTCCGAATCTCCGTCCTCTCTCAACCACCGGGGACTGCCACCATGCGTCGTCTCGTCTCTCGCGGCCTGAGCGCCTCCAGCCGCTCTTCTCCCGCCGCTTCCTCGCGATCCTCACTCCTTACCTCGTCCTCCGTCTCCTCCACCATGACGTCCAGCGGCGCCTTGGCCGTCGGGGTTAGGAGGATACACGCCACGGCCAAGCACCTCCAGCAGCAGCAGCAGACGGCAGCCCTGGCCTCGACGGCCTCGAGCTTTCCCAGCACCCACGAGAAGATCGAGGCCATTGATACCCCCTACTTCGTCGACAACAAGTTCGTCTCGTCCTCGACGGACAAGTTCATCGAGCTGCACGATCCGGCCACCAATAACCTCGTCACCCGCGTCCCTCAGATGACGGACGAGGAGATGAAGGCGGCCGTGGCCAGCGCCGAGAAGGCATTCAAGTCGTGGAAGAACACGACCGTCATCTCGCGACAGCAGATCATGTTCCGCTTCGTCCAGCTCATCCGTGAGAACTGGGACCGGCTCGCTGCCAGCATCACCCTCGAGCAGGGCAAGACCTTTGCTGACGCCAAGGGCGATGTCCTTCGCGGCCTCCAGGTCGCCGAGGCTGCCATTGGTGCCCCTGAGCTGCTCAAGGGCGAGCTCCTCGAGGTATCCAAGGACATGGAGACCCGAACCTACCGGGAGCCATTGGGTGTCACTGCCGCCATCTGCCCCTTCAGTGAGCTCTGCCTCGCCCCCGTCTTATTGATGTTGCGCGCCCCTCGCTAATTGATTTTGCAGACTTCCCCGCCATGATTCCCCTGTGGTGCATCCCCATTTCCACCATCACCGGCAACACCCTCATCCTCAAGCCCTCTGAGCGCGACCCCGGTGCCGCCCTGATCCTCGCCGAGCTCGTCCAGAAGGCTGGCTTCCCAGAGGGCGTCGTCAACATCATCCACGGTGCCCACCGCACCGTCGACTTTATCCTTGACGAGCCCGCCATCAAGGCCATCAGCTTCGTCGGTGGCAACAAGGCCGGCGAGTACATCTTCAGCCGCGGCTCTGCCAACGGCAAGCGAGTCCAAGCCAACCTGGGGGCCAAGAACCACGCCGCCGTCCTCCCTGACGCTAATAAGAACCACTTCATCAACAGCGTCGTCGGTGCCGCCTTTGGCGCTGCTGGTCAACGCTGCATGGCTCTGAGCACGCTCGTCATGGTCGGCGAGACCAAGGAGTGGCTCAGCGAGGTCGTCCAGCGAGCCAAGGAGCTCAACGTCAACGGCGGCTTCGAGGAGGGCGCCGACCTCGGTCCCGTCATTAGTCCCCAGAGCAAGGAGCGTATCGAGAGCCTCATTGCCTCGGCAGAGAAGGAGGGCGCTACGATCCTCCTCGACGGCCGTGGCTTCAAGCCCAGCAAGTACCCCAACGGCAACTGGGTCGGCCCTACCATCATCGCCAACGTCACCCCAGACATGACCTGCTATAAGGAGGAAATCTTTGGTCCCGTACTGGTGTGCCTGAACGTCGATACCATCGACGATGCTATTGACCTGATCAACAAGAACGAGTATGGCAACGGCACTGCCATCTTCACCCGATCAGGCGCCACCGCCGAGACGTTCCGCAAGAACATCGAGGCCGGCCAGGTCGGCATTAACGTCCCCATCCCGGTCCCCCTGCCTATGTTCTCCTTCACTGGCAACAAGAAGAGTATCGCCGGCGGCGGCGCCAGCACCTTCTACGGCCGACCCGGTATCAACTTCTACACGCAGCTCAAGACCGTGACGGCTCTGTGGCAGAGTTCTGATGCTGTGGCCAAGAAGGCTGATGTAGCCATGCCCACTCAACAGTAGAGAACCGCATGGTGGTGGTGGTGGTGGTGGAAGTGAGGGGCGCCTGTCAGTGTGAGGAGTCAAAAAAAGGATGTGCGAAAGAGGAGGGAGAATGGGTCGATGGAGGATGAGTAAAAAATACCATAATCGCTAGCTATCTATCACGAGAGCGCATCCTCAGGGCTTCCGTAGTCTGGGTTCAAATTGAGCCACCGGCAATGTTCAAAGAGGGTTTTCAAGCTGTCAGCCCACTTTCGTGCCATTCGTACCCATCTGCGTGTACACGACGTGTTCGGTTAGTCAACGCTGCAGGGTTAGTTGAGGCCCTTTTGCAAGCTGCATCCCGGGCCCTGGATTTTGACACCCACTTCAGGCGAACGGTTTTCGGATAATCGGCTTCCAACGACTTGGATTTAGTACTCGCGCACTAACGAACAGCTACCTCCCTCCAGTCAGGGAGTCCAGTTATCAGATGGAGCCCAGTAGATAATCAACAGCGAAGCACAGGCGGCGCACTTAAGTCCCGCGGCTGCCGAAGCTTCAACGCCCTGACCGGCCCAGGCCACCGGGTCGAGACCCTGGCGTGGCAACGCCTCCTTGTCCTGTGAGAGCCTCTGCTCGGTCCAGAGCGTGGGGTGTTGGCGAAAGAAGAGCCCACCGTGATGCTAGTAAGCTGCTAACGTGACCAAACTACGTACGCGAACGGTTCAGCTCCAGCCCAGCTCCTGATGAGGCGTCGTCGGTCTTATTTATTGATAAAGTCAGGCAATGCGCATTAGAGACGATGCAGGCCTTGCTTCTCTCCTCGCCCTCTCATTTCAATTTTTCTACTCCTTCCATATTTGCCCTTTCAGTCTTTTTTGAATCCAGATCCAATGGCTGGCGTCGCCTGCGGAACCTACCACAGGATGGAAGGGATGCAGCAGCATAGCCTGCCATATCTCCGTTTCAATCCAGACCCGAAACAATCCTTATCTTATCAATCTCTCAACCACCCTCCGCGTCCTTCCTCCCCCTCAACCACCAACAGCATCTCTTCGCCCCAAAACGGCAATCCGTATCCACAACCCCGGCCATGCACGTCTCGGCGCAAGCCCGCCCTCAACCTCACCAACCTTCCATACCCCATCTTCCTCGACATATTCAGCCTCCTTTCTCCGGTTGATGTGGCCCGCTGTCGCCAGGTGTCCCCGGACCTGCACCAAGCCCTCACAAGCCAGGCACTGTGCGCGAGCCTGGTTCTTCAGCACTTTCCCCGGGCGAGAGAGGCGCGGATCCTTCGAGGCTGGATCGTGGGAGACGAAACCCCCGAGGGCGAGGGCGGTGATTTCGAGAGCACAGATTGGGCGGTCGTCTTTGCTCAGCTCACACGCCGATACTGGCACCTGGGCCACGCGAGACCACGCAAGGTAGACAAGGTCAGCACCGCCAAGGGGCTTGAAGCCTTCCATGGCGTGAGACCATGGGACCGGTTCCTGAGTTCAGATGGGGATACCGCGAGGTTCCATCACCCGGAACCGCTCTGGACTTTTTCCCCCGACGACGGGTTGCTCATCTACCCTGATCCAGACTCGACACTCCAAGGGCCGTTGAGGTTTCTTGCAAGGGACCTGGAGACGGAGGAGCATTGCCTCGTGCCGTTTCAACTCTCGACAGGGTCAATCCTCCGAGTCCACATCAATCACCATGTCTTGCTGTTTACGCTGTTATTGCCGAGCGAGAACGGGAAATCTATCTCTATCGAGGCCTTTGACATTGTTTCTCACCGGCCAGCGACGCTCCTCCCACGCCGGAACCCGGACTTAAACAACGGGGTCAGCTACAGCAAGCCCGACAAGTCATGGACTTTCCGATCGCGAGGCCGTTTCCCGCTGCGTGGTATCAACCAGCCCTTCAGTCACCAGGATCGCGTCTTTTGCGCGCACAACCACACCCACGCCGCACTCTATACCTGGATCACCACCGACGAGTCAGAGTCGGAACTGGACTCGCATCCTACCATAGAGCAGCTCTCGATCTGGAACATCAATGCTTCCTCTGACGGACCGGTCCTTGAACACAGTTTCGCAAACGACGACCTGGGCAGGCTGGGCCTCTGCCAGAAACACACGCCCCGACTTCGTAACCTGGAGCTCGACAGGGTCACCTGGGATCCCCAGACTCGCTCGATGTACGGGCACGTCTATCTCCTCGAAGATGATCACCCCTCACTCGCTGGGCCCCAGAGCAGCGACCGGCCACCTATGGGATACCAGGTTCGGACAGTGGGCATCCCGTTGTCCGGAAACGGTCCCATATGGCAGCATAGCTGTGATGGCAGGCTTCCCACCTTCAGCCGGTTGAGCCCCTTTAGCAGGCGAACTCTGGTCCGAATAGGCCAAGATGCGGCGCCCCCCTGTGCTTCGCGCCCCAGTGATGCAGCCACTTATCAATGCTGGCGTCACGATACGTGGCCATTCATCACCGTGTCCCAGGCCCACGACGCGGCGGCCGGCGTGCGGATCAGGGCCCGCCAGCTTTTCAAGCAGAGGTCCGTCACCATCACCCTCCAGCCTGGTCTGCTTGTCCAGGACTGGGCTACCTCGGCACCAGGCCAGGGTCGGGGCAAATGGAGGGACGCGACGTTCCAACAAAACATCTGGGATGAATTGATGGCCAAAGGCCGTATATGTGGTGATGAGAGATGGGTTGTCGGAGAAGACTTGGAGGGTGACATTACTATTTTAAGATTTTGAGCGGGATGTATTCTTTCCAACTCTGATATTCTGCGCAATGACCAGATAACTCATGAATTACTTAAATTCATCTCTATTCAGGGTGTTAAGGGATGGGTGTGGCGCTCAAAGGCAAAAGGACAAGACCCTATAGTGACGCTGAAATGTGTAACACGCGCAACACAGAAGATGGGGATGTAGTGAACAAACCCTATGGCGTCACAAATAAAAATATATTGCACGGTAGGAGTAGCTACTAGCTAGTAGCGCTATCTCTCCAGTTGGTGTTGGATGGGTAGCATCATCCACGCTTTTCGACAGTAGATAATGCCTGTCCTCGTCTGCCTCTTCTTTCTATCTATCTTCCTCAACGTCGTTCCTCTTTAGATGTGCGTGCGTCTCGTCTTTCCCTTCTCTTTTTACCTCCTCTGCGTCCATAGGAGTGGCGATTGGGCCAATCCCTCTCTTTCCTTCGCCAAGGCCAGCCCAAGCTAGGCAAAGCATAGATGTCGGTATCAATGACGAAAATAAACAAAAAAGAACTCCGTGCTCCCGGATATACAAACTCGATATTGTCGCCATCGAGAGGAGGGCCCCCTACCCCTTGAGCAGCCAGAGCTGAACTTGAATCGAGGTCAGGTGGGAATAGGTAGTTGCGTGGGCTTTGGCTGATCATCTCTATAACTCATTTATAGCCGTCTGGGCTTATTGCGTCGGGAGTTGCATGAATCCGTCATAATACTCGTCCAGCCACCGTGCGGCTTCGACACCAGAATCGTCGACGCTTGAATCCCACCTGCCTATCGAACCAACATAGCCGTCAGGGCGGACGTTGACGATGGCCACTTCGCCAGGACCAAGGCTGCCAAGCCACTTGTTGGTACACAGCGAACCCCGTGTGTCTTGGTCCGGGATATCGTCTAGGTAGAAGGTCCAGCGGCTGTCCTGCAAGAGGGGGGGCAGGTCCGAGATCTCGATTTCCGTCTTGGGCATGGTTGCTAGGCAAGTGTCAGCATTCGGTGTATCTGGAGAAGTTGGCAGCCTGTGAGACAACTTACTGATAAGAGCAAAGGTGAACAGGTGGCTGACCACAGTGTATCGCTCCGGCCGGTAGTAAATATCCTCAGGGGCCGATGCACGCGGCTGCGCGGCATAGGATGCACTGGCGGCCGCGGATAGCCTGCTGATGAACGAGTCGGTACCAGCGATGGCTCGGCAGAAGGTCTCCAGGAAGGGACCTGACTGCTGAACATCCCACATGAGAAGATAGATGCGGAACTGGCCCAGCATGGGAATGTCAAGCTGGATATCGACGGGGTTCGAATCGATGTAACGAGTGACCTTGGCGGGGGGTAGCAGACAGCCCGGCTTGGCATCTCCCATGACAAATTGGTTGTTTCCTACTCCAGGTCGGTTGATGGCGTTTTCGCCATACTCAGCGCCAATGCCCGAGATGAAGCGAACGTTGGTCCTGAAGTTCTCGGCGAGAGCAATGGCGTCTCCGCCCGCAATCTGGTTGGCATGCTCATAGTCAAAGTTTACGAGATCCAGAGCAATCTTGCGTCGCTCTTCCTCATAACTCTCCAGCAAAACTGGCTTGGCCAGGCCTCGAACGGCCAGGTTCAGCTTCCACGATAGATTCCACGAGTCATGCATCGAAGTATTCATGCCCTGCGCCGATTTGGGAGAATGCGTGTGACTGGCATCGCCGGCAAGGAATGCCCGGAGGTGACCATCCGAAAAGCGGCTGGCGACTCTCTGGCCGACCTGGTAGCGGCCAAACCACTCAATGTACTTCCATTCCACCTGGAAAGGCGCCATGATCTGTTTCGCGCGCTTCATGATGAACTCTTGGCCCAGGTCGCGGCGATCAAACTTGGCGCCGGCTTTGAGTTCAATGTAGAAGCGCGTCATGTTCCTCTCTCGGGGGATGATGAGGATCGAGCCGTGTTCCTGGGAGTAGACAAGGGTCTTGGACCAGATGTCGGGAAAGTCGGTGATCAATTCGCCATCGAGGACACCCCAAATGGCAGCTTGGGACATACCAACTGCCTTGACATCGGGGATGCTCTTACGGACCTTGGAGTGCGCACCGTCGCCTGGAAGATGTTAGCACAAACGTATCGCCATCGGGCAACAGGGAGCCATCGCTTACATCCGACCAAATACTGAGTCAAGACAGATCGCTTATCTTGGGTGACGTTGGTGCGGCAGTTGACCTGGAGGGGACCGGTCTTGTTGTCGGGGACATTGTACGACTCGAAGGCCATGTTTCTACGGACATCCTTGCCGCGCTTCTTCATGTCGTCCAGGAAAAGACCCTCAACCATGCCCTGGTGGACAAGGAGGATATAAGGATCGAGTACATCGATGATGGGCGGGTAGTGGACTTCGCGACCGAGTCGGTGAAGGGGTTCCTCGGCAGTGCTGCGCCAGAAGGCAATGTCGAATACACGAACACCTCGCTGTAGTAGAGTGTCCGATAGTCGCATTTGTCTAAAGGTCTCAATCGTCTTTGGTTGCAGGCCATCGGCTCTGTACGAGTGTCAATTTGGGTTTGCTCAAAGACGGCAGCGCATCCAATGCAGGCGGATGAGGACTGGGGCCATTACCTTCCCACGGGTGTCTGGTCTGCTCGATCGTCGACCACCTCAATATTAATGCCAAACCGTGTCAGATTGGCGGCCAACATCAGGCCAGCTGGACCTGCGCCGACAATGCAGACCTGGCATTCAAAAGGAGGCTCGGGGAGGCTTCTCAAAAGTGCGAGGGCATCGTGGGTCGGGGGAGGCGAGCCTTCCTGGCGCTCGCGGTTGAATGGGTCGTCCATCGGGTTGTCAGGCTGGATAATGCCGGGGACCATGATCTGGTTCAGGGTACTGGAGAGGTCACGAGATCATGGACGACCTCTGTCGGCTCTGACGGTGGACAGAGTGTCGTCCTAGAGCGGCTGCGACAGAGAGGCGACGGGCGAGTGGGTGGGTGAAGGGCTAGCAGCGCTGCAAGAAAGAGGAGGCTGACAAGAGCTTGTGGGTGATCGTTGTGTGAGGGGGGCTGCGAGGCAATGCCAGGTGAGGTGATAGCCTCCGAGATGGTCCGTCCACGGAGTCAATCGAGTGCCGTATCAGTCGGAGATTTGTCCAAGCTCCCCGCTGCCGTTTGAGGGATCCTCACAACCAGGGTTCGGTCCAGGTTGGCGGGTCGAAAACAGAGTTACAGAATCGAAAGACGTTGGAAGGAGTCTTGTTAGTTTCGAAAGGGGGGCCGGAGGATTAATTGGAAATATGGCGGATGGATCGACGACGGTACGCAAGCGGGAGGCGGCGGCGGAGGAGGATGGGGCTGTCGAGAGTCGCGGGGCAAGGCGACGATTGGATGACTTGTAACTGGCTGACGGGCTACAGCTGATGGGCGACGGGGGCACGCAGGCACGGCGAGGAGGACCACGACAAACGACGGCGAGACAAGACGATGGATGGAGAGGGGGACGAGGACGACGGGCACGTAGGAACACCGAGGTGAGGGAAGAAGAGGAGGAAGAAGAAAAGAGGAAACGAGAGGGGAGGGAGGCCTAAGTATGAAGCTATTCCGACCCCAAAAGGCAGATATAGGAAAGCCAACGAACGGGCAGGTGCCGGAGTCGGGGATGGTGGGAAGCGACGACCGGGGGCCACGAGGGGGGGTGTGCTGCTTGTTCGAAGCAAGAAGGGTAGCAAGGGTCAGCGAAGAGGCCAGGAGGGACCAGCCAAGGGCCAAGGGCAAGCAGGGCAGGTGAAAGTCGGGTCACAATTGCCTTTGGGGGGAAAAATGGCATGACACGATTGTCGCCAGTAGGCGGAGGCGGGTCGGGGATAGGCGCCTCAAGACCTGATGAGGAGACAGAAATGGGCTGATTTCGCGGGAGATTTTGCTGGCGCGCTGCCACACGGGCCCACTCAGCCGACACGGTTGACACAGTCCACTGGGCCTGGCTTCCAGGGCCCTTCCTGGATCCTTCCTCAGACTCTGTTTTTTTTCTGGGTCCTTCTTTCGAGGCGAGTGTGGACCCCTTCAAGTCGAAGAACTGGCTGGGCTAGATGATGTGCACACATGATTGGTCCATGGTTGACAAATATCTCCAGTGATTGGATCGACCCCAGAAGAATGTTGCTGAAGATGAAAGACAGAATTTTGTTGAAGAAAGCAAGAAGATGATGATGTCCACAGCCAGCAGCGCAGGACCGTGTTTTCTCATTTTCTGTGTGATTTTTGACATGCGGCCAAGAACCAATTGAAAATCCAGACGACAGCTTACATCTATGCTGAGGCATGGAAACGGACCGCCTGGAGACGATGCTATGCACCACCCTCCAAAACCAGCCCAAGACAAAAAAGACGTTGAACCCGTGCCACGGGGGCGCGCCGTTTCTGAGGAATCCACTTTCTGCACCTGCTAGTTCCGATCAGCCAGTGCGTACGTTCGTGTGCTGTGTGACAGGACTCTAAAGTAATCAAGTAGTATTTTCGTACAACATCCAGTACACATCCGCTAACCTATTTTACCCTTTTGGTATATGGTGCAGTGAGCTGGACAAGGCCAGGACCTGAACGATGGAGCATCAGGGTCTGATGTGGCCTCATGTTGAGCTCCTTCCGCCTGTCTTCTCGCGTTCTCGCTGTGATTCGGCCACCCAGGGTTCTCCCCGAGACCCAACCGTCCTAGGCCGGGACATGGAGGCGACGAGCCAAGTATGTACGGATACGCAGCACGCAGCACGCAGGGCCGTCGTTAGATGGAGCCACGGGTGAGCATGGCTGAGGCCGTCTTACACCGGTTCCCCCGGACGTTCCCAGGACAGCCCGCAAGGTGAATTACACCCAGACTGGACCAACATACAGATGGCCCGGCAGAGGTGATCCAGCACAGATGGAATACGTGGGGGACTTCGGGGACTCGGAGGTTTCTGCGGCAGAGCCAACATATGCCTTTTGTGCGCACACACTAGGCTCGCTTGCAGATGTAGATGGGATCTGGCAATAGTTCGCTCGGGTTGACCCAGACAAAGGCTTGGTTATATCTGGCCAATGCCAGAGCTCGGGCTTCCAGTGCCATATGGCCCAGGTTGCGTTGCATCCAATTTGCGAGATAATACGGGGCGCTGAGCAACACCACCTTGCGAGATGATAATCCTCGAGAGAGAAGGTCTGCTTCCTTCTCTGCTCGTCTCTTGTCATCCAACCGTTGGACCCCCAGTCCCAGTCCCGCAGATGCGCCCTACCCTACATAGCACATGCTGCCCTCGGAAATTCCCAACTGTCAAATTGGCAATGGGTCCCTCGCCACGACATGCAGCGAACGATGATCATCTCATGATGGTCCGGCGGGCTGGATCCCCTGGCTGTCCCCGATTCCGCTGTCGATGGCTGCTGCCGCCACTTTTGGCATGTGCTCCAGCAGCTGTCATCGAGTTCAGTGACGCCGCTGCGGTACGCCCGTAAGCGAACGCGTCTTGTCTGCTGCCGCCTTGCCGCCTCGTTCCTGATCCGTCCAGCTAGTAGTAGCTACGCACACGCCTATCGACCGATTGATTCGTCGCATCACCTAACTCGGGGTCTGGCAACATCAAATGTTATTATGCACCTTTTGGAGATAAGCACATTCTCGGGCTGGCGGATTCGCTTGCTCAGGTGCAGCGCCAACCGTCAAGCACAAGCACAGGATCAAGACCAACAACGGCTCAGTCCAACCAACTCGAAAGGCAATATGCACCCTTGAACATGCACTCATGTTGCACCAACGGTTTGTCCCGGAGACCAAGCACGGGCCTGCGTGTGTTTGCCGTTTCATAATGGATGCTGAAGCTCATCTCACCCTGGAGCCTGGAGAAATCCAAGAGGCCGTTCCCGGCATGTGCGCCCAAGCTCCGACGCACGCCCTCGTCCCTTTGACCCTCTCGGAACCCTTTTCTCACCAAAGGCGGCTGGGTTCCTTACTGCCCCGCCTCGAATCCCCATTTACCAATTCCAAATACATCATCTCAGGCCGAACTGTGGAATTTTGTGGCAGCACCATCATCAGATCCAGATCCCTCCCAGTTGCTTCCATCATCGGCTAAAAGGGAATTTCCATATTTTCTTCTTTTCGTTGTTCATCTTAATTCTGATCGCCATTTAGGTCCAGTTCTCGTACGGTCCACCCTATCAAGTCATGCAATTCGAGTCTGCCAGGCAGAACTGACAACGCACCCTCACCCTTCTGAAATCACTGCTGTCCACTTCAGCTTCTCTCATCCTTGTCTCTCTCTGTCTTGCAAACTAGTGCAAAAAACACACCGAGGCATTCTCCGGTTCACCTTGCTTAACTCAGCACTCACTAGTCCGGGCCAACTCTTCTCCTACCAGCAACTACCTAGGCTCTATCCCATCAAAGCCCCGCCTGCTCTTGGTTGTCTTGGGCGCCCGATACTAGCACGGTGCTTTCGCTCGTGTCATTCGCGCCCCTCTTACCATCAGGATCGTCTTTATAAGCGGCGTCCACATCCTCAATCACCTGTCGACCCTTGAAGTTTCTCATGTATGACTGCCCCTTGGCCCTCAACGGAATCGCATACCAATCTGGGAGCATCCGGAGAGCGGACAAGATACTTCCAGCGCCCGGGATCACGACATGGCCGCTTCTGCCGGTGAGAACCTGCTTGACCACCGCGTCGGCCACCGACTCGGGCTCAAGCTGCGGCATAAGAAACTCGGTCTCTTGGTCATAGCCATTAAACAGGGCTGTCTTCGTATGGCCCGGGTGCACTACAACAGTCCGAACCTTGGGCGCATGGTATCTCGTAGTCAGCTCCGCTGTCAAGCCCTCGTGGAAAGCTAAGGCGGCCGCTTTGGAAGCCCCATAGTCGACCATGTTGGGGATCGTCAGCCAGGCTGCGTACGACGTCACAGTGACAATCATGCCATGGTTGTTGGCGACCATGCTGGGGACGAACGTCCTGGCCGTCCAGAACGGGGCGAGGGAGTTGACGTCGAAAGTGAAGCGGACATCGCCCGGCTGAGCCTCCAACACCGTCTTGCCCCGGGCTACACCGGCGTTGTTGATAACGACCGTCGGATGCCCGACCTGGGCCCGGATAGTTTCAGCTACTGCTTCCACGTTCTCGGGTGAGCGAAGGTCGCATTGAAAGTGGTGTACGTGAGCGGCTGTCAATGCTTAAAGTTAGCATCTATGTCGGGCCGGCGCTATAGTATAGAAACGGAATAGCAGATCGGGCACACGGACAGACTGTGAAAGACATGGGCTGGACATCGAGCACCACGACCGTTACGCCTCGTTCATCGAGCAGCTTGACGATGCGACCACCGATGCCTCCAGCACCGCCAGTTACCAGTACGATCTCGCGAGACCAGTCGTACGTGTCATCAACCCAGTTATTGCGGGCCTTTTCCGAAGCCCATCCGCTAGCCCATCGGGCGAGAGCGACGTAGAAGAGCGTCCTGAGGTGACGAGAAGTTCCAGGGTGGAGTATTGAGAGGTCCTGGCCTGTCTTGGTGAAGCGGGCGAGCAGCACAAGAGGAAGCAATAGAGCCGGATTGAGCGCCGTTTGGCGGATGAGCCGAAAGACGACATCGGCGCAGAAACCCTCGCGCGGGATTAGGCCTTGATGCATTGGCATGATGATAGCGAAACTCGGCGGAGTCTGTAGGTGCTGGGAAGCTCACAAGCCGTGTGTAAGTGACCAAAATCGCACACTCTGTTCTACAATTGAGGAGTAGGTAGGCGTCCGAAAGGATACAGCCCAGGACGGGGCGGGAGGCTTCAATTTCAATACCGCAGCAGCCCCTGTGCCACAATCTCGCAAGTTCCCGAAATCAATCACAGAAATGCTTCATGTGCACCCGTTCATGTCGGCATTCGTTGGAAACCGCGGTCCCATGCCCACGAATAGCTACCAGCTCGTAGCCCCAGCTCTCAACTTGCAGCTCTGTCGGCAGTAGGGGGGACTTGACTGGTTGCGGGGGCGGAGAGCCTGGTGCATTTGGGGCATGCTATTCGTCCAGGGGGCCCCAGGAGGAGCTCTTGCCGAGACACCACCATGGCTGTTCTCTCTGAACCAACTTGATTCTTCGTCGCCAGACTGCCTCTGACATGATGACAGCCTCGGCGATCCGCCGCGACCCCGCAACAGTGCTGTCTCCCGGCCCCAGGGATTTCCTTAGCGACAGCCGTTTTCAGAATTGGAGGATGGGAGTGGGCTATGAGAGGCTAGTTGGTTTGGCGATGTGGTGACCTGCATTGGTTAGCGGGACTCTCCGGTGTCTTTGGGTTCCGTGCTTGGCTACATCGATGCACGCTACCGTCCAAAGCAGAAGCTTCAAGAGGAGAAGCTAAATATGCCTCAAGGCTAGTCTATAAAGTTGAGGGTATCATTATTATCTATGGCGGGAAAGGTACGTATTACAGGATTACAAGTGCAAGCATTATACTGGAGAAAGACGCAGCAAATGCCATGAAGCTCCGCCCACTGATAAGAATTGCTCCAGAGTCTGCATCACTCGTCTCGATCTCAGTCGCGTCGCCCGGAGCAAACAGCACGCCGACCTCGTTAGCAGATTCGGCATCAATCTCCTCAAACGGAAGCAACTCGTTGGATAATTCGTCGCAAGACGGCCGGTCGTCGTGCTCTTCAATCGAGTTGGTGACTGAAATGGGGACATCGAAGATGGTGTAGTAGTCATCACCGTTCAGCCTGAAGTTTTGCCTGATGGAGATCTGCGACAAGTCAGCGGGGCTCTACTGAAAATAGAAGCCCAGGGGATTTTACGTTGTATGTTCCCCGGTCGGTGTCGTCGTCTTCTGGCTCGCCGTCGCCCACCAGACAGTCTGGCCAGACCCAGTTGACGTGCTTCACGGTGCTGTCAGGTTCCTGCGCCATGATCTCACCGAGGCTCGCGTTATTGGCGCTGGCTGTGCCATTAGAGATAGTAAAGTTGCGCCCGGTGATGTAGCTGTAGAGGAACATCTCGATGCTGAATATCTGGCTGGGATCGTCGTCGTCATGAGGGGGCAACGGCAGCTCGCCGTTGGCCGTCACGTCTATGGAAACATGCAGCGTGTCTTGAGAGCGAGATTTTAGTAGCTGAGAGGAGAGCTGCGTGATAAACAACTTACCCCCTCCGAGGGGAGTATCGGGCTGAGGGGCGTTCAGCACGACGAAACCAGGAGTGAAGATCTGGCCGTTGGAGATGGTGAAGTTTTGGGCCAACGACTGCCCCGCGAGGAGCAGCACCGCTACGAATCGCCATGAAGATATCATCGTTACCAAGTATGCGCTGCGCAAACGTACAGCGAGAGCTGGAAACCGGGAAGGAGAAGCGTAAGAAGCATCAATATGGCACAAGGATGCCTATATCTACCATCTGAAACCCGGAGATGACCCAATGGTGGTTGGGCCCTGGACAGGTGATTGAGGAGGGGCATTTTCTGGGCAATGGGTGCAACCGAGATGAGACGGATGTTCGGCAGGCGGAGGATGCATTTGTCTATTACAAGTACAGTGGTGCCTTAACGACCAATACTTGAATCCTCTCAGCAGATTAGACAGATAGAAGGTCAACTCATAAAGCCAACTTAGCTCGAGTTTATCAATGTTCCAATCGGTGTTGTTCAAAGCAATGTGGCCCCGCAGCAGTGAGAGATGGCACCTCGTCTCAGTGCGGATAACGAGGATGCAGGGGCTTGATTTCCTTGCCCTACCTACATCGGATGACTTGGAAGCAAGCTTGCGTGCCCAGAGTCCTTCGAACGCGGCTCCTGCAGACGCAGAGGCGGAGACCCCGTTCTGGTTCACGTCAGCCACGCGAGTCTGCATGGCATCGAGTTTAAAATTAATGGGCCTCTAAAGATATTAAAAAAAAGAAATAAAAAGGGGACCGCTCTTCCCATCTAAAGGGTATACTTGTAATACTTTTTAAAAGACTTAGTCGCCGGAAGACCGCCCAGCAAACCAGATGAAAAAGCCGCCCCGGGTCGTCTGAGATCCAAAATTCCCATCGATCGGTTGTGGCGGTAGAATCTCCACCTGGCATGGAGGGGTCCCCCAACTGTAGCGTTCTCTTACCAAGCCGCCTGGAATCCCCTCCGAAACAGTGGAGAACGGACATGGCGTTTTCGGACGCGGTGGCCCATTTGTGATTTGCGGTCTGCTTTTACCGACGGCGCCCTCCGACGACCGAGTGCGCCGCCCGCTCCTGTGTTCTAGCCCAGATGTGGCTTCTGCTCGCAGGACATTAGTAGGATCAGCTTGGCAGCTGGAACTTGACGGCTGTGGAGTGTTTTGACAACGTGCTTGCTTGGCTTGTATCGTGGCGGATCCATCCATTCTATTCGAATTAGACAAGGAGACGTCTCTCCTGGTGATATTGTGACAGCTGAGGTTTCGGTTTCTTCAGGGCTTCACTATCACAATTGACCTACCTAGGTAGGTTATCCGTAGCCACTCTGCCTTTGTTGCTGACTTATCAGTCAACCCCACCAATCAAGATCCAAAACTTCATCCCCCATTGACCCAGGCCATCATCACGAACACGCGGGATCCCTACCTCTAAGTCACCC